>QVTF01006346.1:1345000-1524445 GCA_003573665.1 Oxygymnocypris stewartii
AGAAAGGGATGATAAAGGATGACTTTAACGTTTCCTGATATGAAGTGAGAGCTACCAACACGAGCCCCTTTGATCGTAGTATTGTCCCAGTCTGCCCGTTTAATAGCTTGCAGTCACAGATGTCGTCTATTTTTTGAAACGGATGAGATCCTGCAGGAATCCTGAAAAACTTGACTCCAGAACTGGTGCGATTTTCACAGTCCACGACGCAACAAGTAGGCATTTTGTCTAGGGCTGTGATGGTGGCCGTGACAACTGCGTCACCGGCGGTAGTGCACGTGACGTCACACACCGGGTGTATTTAACTTTCTCATTTAAGGCTACTTTCATATTTAACTGTATTATTTTAGTGTTTTGCAGGCTGAGTGTTGACTAACGTAAGTGCTAAAATAAACACGTATGTTTGTTAATAGATGATTGAGCCTCATTTATTTATTTTTGCGTTTCAGAATTATATATATATATATCAAAACACCGTGCCACCTGTGGTAGTTGGCCCATTACCACCGCGGTGGTAAAAATCTGCCACCGTCACAGCCCTAAGTTTTGTCTTGACGAGAAATTCTCTGGTTAACACAATGGGATGGAATGAACGTTCTGACCCCGACATGCGCACTGCGAACTTCAAATTTTCCTGTGACGTATACCGTGAAGGGGTATATTGGACAATTGGTCTGTCAGTCAAATTTGGCAGTCAAACAGGCTGCACATGTCCTGTTCAGTATAAACTGTAAATTTGAATTATAAACTTTAAATAAAGGTTCTTTATTGTTAACTTTTAACATGCATTGAATCTTTCCATTCGACAAAATGTTCTTCCTTAACATCTATTAACATCGCTTTTTCACTTGACTGGTCAGATTAAGACTTTCCTATGCATATTTGAATTAAACAATTTGATTTTTTTTTCAAAATATTATTCCACACTTGGTGGAATAAATGAATAATGTTGTACTAAATTTCAAATCATAGAACAATGTACATTTTGCACATACTATTTACAACTATGTTTCAATAGTACATACTGCAGACTAAATAGTAAGCTAGCAATCCATTTAAAATATTGGATATAGCATGTTACTTTATATGGCAGAAATAGTAATGTAGTAAAAAATCAGCATTGCATTTTGGGATACATGTTCCATGCAGCATGCTACAACCAAACTGCTAATGTAGTATGTCAACTGGGGTTTCAATAAATCATAAAACTGTAAACATTATAAATACTGCAAAAAAAGTTGAAGTAGGATGCTAGTATGCTATTCCGAGTAGTGAAACGGTCGCCATGAGTTATATCTCTCCTGCCTGAACAATGCACCATTGTGTGTTTGAGATTAGCCCTGTAATTCTAGCAGGAGATGGAACATTAAAAATGAACAAAAGTGCCTGACGGGTCCAGTTAAACTCTCTCTCTTTCTCTCTCTCTTTGTGTGTGTGGGAATCAGCTGAACTCTAGAACAGTACTGCATGAAATTTGGTATAGCACTTGCCAGTGTGGTTTACCGCAGCATGTGTGTAAGTGTGTGTGTTTGCATGTGTGTACGTGTGCTTGTCGGCGGCAGCAGCCACATGCAAGCCTGGTATTTCCCTTGGGGAAGTTTTTCACTGCTTGTAAGTCTCATGTCTTTGATTTCGTGTGCTGGAGGCAGAGGAAAGGAAGCAGCCGAACGCCGTCTCGCTGCCTCTGTCAACTCGAGGTCTCTTGATGAAAGAAAGAAAGAAAGAAAGAAAGAAAGAAAGATTCTCATTTAAGGTCAGTTCAGGCCTCTCATGTGAATGGATGAAAAACAGACAGAAAATGTAGACAGACAGACAGACAGACAGACAGACAGACAGATAGATAGATAGATGACAGACAGACAAATAGAGAGACAAACGATGGATGGATGGATGGATGGATGGATGGATGGATGGAGAGGGTAGGTGGGTTTTTCCGTGCTGAACTACATGGGTGGAAGGAAATAGGAGGATTTAAGTGCACGTATGAGTAGTGTGTCCGGTCAGCCACACACACACACACACACACACACACGTTTGTTTTTGTGAATTGGGGGGACTTTCCATAGACTTTATTACTTTTATACTGACAAACCATATGTTCTATCCCCTAACCCTAAACCTACCCCTTACAGAAAACCTGTTTGCATTGTTACACTTTCAGATAAACATTATTTACTATTTGTAATATTTTTTTTCCCTCGAGGGGACCACAGGCAGGTCCCCACAATGTCAAAATGTCAGGTTTTACTATCCTGCCCACAATGTAGCATAAACAAGAACACACACACACACACACACACACCAGATCCTGCCAACTGTTTATTTGTCTGCCTGTTCGCAGGAGCCGCAGCATGACACGCTCCGATCCTCTGCGCCAAGAGCTGACACGCAGACAGCAAAGGAATATAACACGATCCAGGATCCGCCCTACAGAACATGTTCTCTCTCTATCCTTCTCTCTGTCTGTCTCTTAACATTATTTATTTATGGTTATATTGTATTGATATGAAACTCATTTTTTGTTAAAACAAAAGTATTGTCACTATGTTTTTGAAACATTTCAAATATTAAGATTATATTATTGACCTCAATAATATGGAAGCTTTTCATTGAAAACAGTTCTCTTTTGCATTGTCTATTTGGTAAATAAAATTGAGCAGGACGTAACCTCAAATCTGCATCACACTTATGTCATGTAATATGTCACTTTTCAGCATACATTGCTGGTTAAACATTGTGAACTAATATAAATACGCACAAATCTGCGGTTTTGCCCTGTGAAAATGTGTGTGTGTGTGTGCAGACGTGTCATCTGTGTGTGCAGAGCTGGTGTGAATGATGCCGTGAGACTGCCCGAGAGGCCACAAGAGAGAAATGAGACTGGCAGAATGCGAGACAGAGAGATTATTAACACCAGAGTTCTGCTTGAGCAAAAGTGTCTACGGTGCAGCCAAGACTATGCTGTTCGGTTGCTAGGAGGTTTCCAGGTCAAGTCAAGTCAAGTCACCTTTATTTATATAGCGCTTTTAACAATACAAATTGTAACAAAGCACTGCACAATATCAAAATAGACAAATTGTGTCAATAATGTAAAATGACAGGATTTAACACTCAATTATCAGCTGAATGCATGTCATTATTGAATTTAGTAATGGCATTGTCCAGCTCAGTTCAGTTTAAATAATATCTGTGCAATAAAGTCGATGATATTGCTGGAAATGAAGATTCCCCAACTAAGCAAGCCAGAGGTGACAGCGGCAAGGAACGAAAACTCCATCGGTGACAGAATGGAGAAAAAACCTTGGGAGAAACCAGACTCAGTCGGGGGGGCAGTTCCCCTCCAGCCAGACGAACCAGTAGTTTGTTCCAACTGCAGCAAAGTCCAGGTGTTCTGAGTGTTTTCTTGCAGGTGCTAATCAAATTGATTTATTATTTAAATTATTATTTAATTTATTTCTGCTTAATTTCACATTTGTATTTTATTTTATTGCTAAGTGATTCGAATGCTCAAAGTATTTGTTAAATAACAGTTTCATATTCTAATATTTATTATAAATATTTGTAATAAACATTATATTATATTTTGGTGGCCAAAATTGTTAGAACACAGCATATTTAAGAGGTTTTAGTTGCTTTTGTGGAATTGACCATTACAGTATCCAATACAAAGCGAACTATTGCCGGAACTATCTGCGACGGGAGGAATCTGCTGGAACATTGAAAATGATGGTCAGGCCCCCTCAAAGTCCAGACCTCAACCCCATCGAGCAAATTTGGGGTGTGTTGGAAAATGAACTGGACAGATCTATACATTCAAAGGAAAGCCTCTTGAGTTGCAGAAGGCATGGGATAACATTAGTGTTCTCAGGAAATATACTGACACCAGAGAGATGTGCTGCTGTACTTGCTGCAAAAGGTGGGCAAACCAAATATTGAAGTTTAAAGTGGATGAAAACCGTATGATTCACTTCATCTGATATTTGCTGTGCTCAGAGCAACCATTTGCATGCTTCGTGAACATTATGAACATTATGTTTTGGAGGCAAAAAAGGTCAATATTTTCAGATCTGTCAGGTGCTCTAAAAGGTTTTGGGCACTACTGTAAATAATATAAATATTTTATTTTGGGGCAACATCAAGTAACTTTTTATTTTACTTTATTCAAAATATTTGTTGAAAAACATTTTCATAATTTGTATGTATTCATTTAATATAATTAATATTTGAATATTTCTTCTTTTAAATTTTATTGTATGGGCTCGGGGAAAAACTTGATTGAGTAAAGAGAATGCTCAAAATATGTGTTTAACATTTTGACAATATTCTTATATTCTATCAGGTAAAGGAAAATAATATTTTAAAACAAAATATGCCCTCATATGAATAAAATATCCCTCAACTTCAATATTGCTTTTAATAATATAAGAAGTTCCTATAATATGTTCTAATACTTTCAATTGGTTATACAGGTTTTTACCATGGCAAAAAAAAGTCTGTGAATTCCAAAAAGACGAGCTCCGATCGTGCCGACAGAACTGCAGATGCACTGAGGGCCGCTAGAAGGGGCTGCTGTACCACCGTTCTCCGTATCGCCGCCGTGCTCCGCTAGACCTGCTGCCGCTCGTGTCCCTCGCTCGCTCGCTCGCTCTTTCTAATCACGCTCTGCGTCTCTCCCCCTCTCTTTATCATTCAGAGCCACCCCTCCTCCCCCCGTCACTTACCCTGCCCTTCTGAGAGAAGAATCCACGGCGTGTGCGATTTAGAGGCTGTGCGTTTCTGTGTGTGCGTGTTAGTTTACGAGCCCGGGCTTCTGTTTGTGTGTGCGTAGAGGTGCTATGAAGGCCGGCTCTATTGTGTGCAGCGCAGTGTTCTGTTACCTGCGCGCGAGTGATTAGAGCGCCGTAATAAACGGAGGGAGAGATAGAGCGAGAGCGAGAGGAGGAGGGGGTGAACGAGGGAGAGGTTGAGTGGAAGAGTAATAAAGACCGAGGGAGGAGATGAAATTCCAGCTGCCTGTGAAAGGCTGTTTCCTGCAGCGCTGCCACGAGATTAATGACGAGAGAGAGAGAGAGAGAGAGAGAGAGAGAGAGAGACGAAGGCAGAAAGAGTGCCGCGTAAACGACTCCGGTCCGTGAAAGTATCCGGTCCGTGGCGAAGGCGTCCCGTTTAGCTCGGTTTAATCTGGTTAAAGTTATCTCTTATCTTTTTAATAGCGTTCTTTCACACGCGCACGGATCACTGTCGAGGCAGATCGGCAGATATTGCGCGCTCAGAGGGCATGCAGAGACATTCGCAGTGCGCCGCGCGCCTGCCAGGGTCGTTTCTCTCCTCTGCCAGGCCTTGTGCTCTGCTCTCCTTGTGCTTGGGATGAAAGCTGTTCATTTCACGGCACGGCTGGACGTAAAAGTGAGAAGAAATTAAAAGTTTCTAGATTGTCCTCATTGCACTGATTTCCAGATCGATATGCCATTAGCACAGTTAGCTGCATTTTTTATGTTTCGGACTCAAGGCCTCTCTTATTAGCTAATTTCGTTGACCTATCACTTACTCCTTCTCTTTACACCAGTAATGACGTTACTACTTGATGGTTCTTTTAGAGTTAATCACCACTTAGTTAAATTAATTTCAACTATGCTTACCGTATGTTTTGAAGTCCTCCATTACTTGGGTAGTATATGTCCTGTGCTTGCTAAATTACATCTAACTGGATTAATTGTTAATTGCTCGAACTGGGTCATCTTTACCTATGCTAGCTGGGTCAACTATAACCTCAGAATTACTCATGTGGTTCAGTAAAGTTTCACAAAAATTAATTCATATCAATAAAAATCCATGCAATTGGAAATTTTGCCCAAGAGCGAAAGATTTCCCCATGCAGATTTTGAATTGTATTGACAATAGACAATGGACCTTTGTGCCAGTGAAAATTCACTGTCACTGTAACATTGTGTTCTCTCTGACTGGGATAACTTTGTCACATTCTGTGCTAAT
Source organism: Oxygymnocypris stewartii (assembly GCA_003573665.1). NCBI lineage: Eukaryota > Metazoa > Chordata > Actinopteri > Cypriniformes > Cyprinidae > Oxygymnocypris > Oxygymnocypris stewartii. The sequence goes on from QVTF01006346.1 coordinate 1,350,992, forward strand.
GTGCTAACTGTCTTCTACCCTTTGCTTTCTACGCTAACTTTAACTTGTGTGCTAATTTAGCTATTTCCATGATAGCTTTGCTAACTCTGCTATTTGTTTACCTTTTCAGTTTTAACTTTTGCACTACGTTCTCTGAGGCACTTGTGTCAACGGTTGAATTACCTGTGCTAACTTTCTTAGCTTTATCAAGTTCCCTGAGATATCGGTGTTAAATAGAAGTATTGTTTTCAGAGTTTTGGATTGCAGTGCTGTGCTATCTAAAATCTACTGTTTAGCCCACTACCAATTCCTTACCAATATATTGCCTTTAAGATTTGTCCTTCTCAACTTTGTTGAGAGGACTTTTTTTAACCGTATGCGTCAGGCTTCATTCGTTCGCAACGTTCTGTTTTCTATATTTACCGAAACGATCGCAGGAACGAAGCGGCAGAGGTCTACGGCTGCGGGATTTCTCCGGGGAACATCTTGCCGTCATGCTTCACTGGCGTCTGAAGAGCGCCAGGGAAACCCTGACTGCAGGAGTGGGACGAGAAAAGAGACAGAGCGTAAGGGAATGAACGCAGCGGCGCGTGTGTGCGCGAGGCTCTGTGGGAGAGAAACAGGTGCTTCCTGTGCTTTTGAAATGCGAGAAGCCTATGTGTGTGCGCACGTAGCGCTGCCTGAAAAGCGTGTGCTGTTTGCATGCGATTACTGGCCCCGCTCTGAGTGTGTGTGAGTTTGTGTGTGTGTGTGTGTGTGCCTGGCTCACGCTGAGACAGGACCATTAATCCTGCTTACTGGCCGTTGAGCAGCGCAGAGCAGCGGAGAGATAAAGAGCCAAATCTCCCCCCTCCTCTCCTCTCCTCTCTCCTGCTCGCTCTAGGTCTGATGACTGACTCGGCTTGTCTGTCGTCACCTGTAACGAGCCGACGTGATTTAATTCAATTGCGTTCGATTCAGCGACTCAACTGTAATGTCATAAACTGCGATATGATAATTGTATTGATGATGCGCTTCCTGTGGGTTGAATAGCTCATCCAAGACCAGACGTGTTTCTGCTGTTGTGTGTGAAATCATTACTAATGAGGTCAGATCAACAGTCTCAGCCTCAGACGTCACGCCCACGGACCATTGGCTAAACGTCTGATGCATATGGTACACTTATCTGGAAACACTTCAGTAGTGTCGAAGTCGTCGTCTGATTGGTTGAATTATACAGGATTTCCGGAGAGGTGTGTGTTGCGTTCTTTAATGTACCGCTTGGAAACAAAGATGCCGTGGTGCCAAACCCCCTCACGAAAGAAGAAAGCCATCGTGTTTACAAATGTGACGGCGAACGGTTATCAGGGTCAACTAAACGTTGGATTTTCAAAAGAATGTGAAATATTTAAAGTTCGCAGCATAGAATCTTTCAAATACATCCCAGAGTTTCACGCACTGTTATTTTGGCGACATTTCCACACCCCGAAACGTGACGCTGAACGAAAGGAACTGTGATTGGTTGTTTGACATGTCGGTCAAACGGCATCATGGGCAGGCCTTGGCCAATGAACGCAGCCATCTATTCCAGACCTTCAGCCGTCAGTCTGACCTGGAGTCACGGGGAGACAGAGAAAGGGCTGTGTGTCGGGTCAGAGCGCTGGTCACACTTGCTGTAATACATGCGTTCGTCAATAACTGCCTGATCGATATTCTTAACTGTGCATTGATGACCAATACACACGCCAGCCGGAAACACGCGCACACACACACACAGACGCAGTGTTTCACTGCACGGCCTTTCAGATGCTAACCTATATCTATCTATCTATCTATCTATCTATCTATCTACAAGTCTTATTTTCTAATCTACCTGTCTGTCCATTTCTATCTGTCATTCTCTTCTGTCTTTGTCTGTTTCTCTCTCTCTCTATCGCTGGCTCTATCTATATGTCTCTCTTTGCGCCTGTCTGTTTGTCTCACCATCTCTCTCTCTCGGGGCCGCAGCGATATATTAATAGCTCCAGCTGCCGAGACCCAATTCCCAGAGCCGTGTAAGAATTCATTCTGGCTCTCTCTCCAGCGGGAGGGCTGACTCTTACGCATTTGGAAATTTGGCCTGTAAGTACCCTTCAGCTGCGGATCAAAGCTTAACACTGCACACACACCGCCTGAGAACCGACATATAGGCCCATAAAGGGAGGAGTGTGTGTGTGTGAGAGAAGGTCAGCAAGAGGCGACTCAGTCTTGGACGCTGTACAATCTCCAGATGGCGATCCCCACTGCGCAGGATTAAACCGTGTGCGTGTGTCTGTGGATCCATGCACTGAAAAACACAGCTTGACATGCACATTTTCCACACTACGCTTAAGGGAATAAACTCACCTAGGACGACTGTGGGACTTGCAGTGGTTCAAGTTTATTCCCCCGAACCCTCATATTTTTTCCACACTGAACTGCAGTCAGTCCTTCCCACAGTCATTTGCATCTGATCTGGAATCAGTTCATGACATCACTGTGCTGAACCGTAGGGGTCAGGGATTAGCTGGTTAGCAAGGCCCACTTAGCTCCTGCTAGTAGAGGCCATATATACACCACTTTGCAGATAAAAAGCATGTTGTAGCATGACAAAAAAAAACATTTTTAAAGTACATTTAAAAAATAAAGATGTTTCTGGATCCAACCCTTAAATGATCTGAGATGACCGAACACCTGAGAAGAGATGATGCCAACTCCTCAGAGGACCTCAGAGGAAGCCAACCCTCAGACACTATACAGAATTAACCAAATTTTGCCATAAGTTAAATATATTAAGTCTCTACAATATATAAATCTAGTGTAGAAACTTAATTTTGTAATTCATTTTGTATCTTAAAAAGCGCTATACACATAATCTTGAATTGAATGTTTCAAGTGGTTCTCACGAGGGTGAAATGGATCATCACTGTCATGGTAATTTTCCTGTGGCTTGTTTTGCAACACAAGAAAACATCCCAGAAATTAAATTACATAATGAGGGTTTAATTTTTATTTGATATAAATCAAAGATTTTACATAAGAATCAACACTGCATTATATATTATTATTTTTGTTTTCATTGATATATTTTGAATATAAGCAGATTTTGTCTCAAAGCACTAGCAGATATTAAATACGTTTTTATACTACTAACTTGTTTCTACTATCTGCATCAACAATGAATTTCTCAGCCGCCAGTCTCCGTTTCTATCAGTCTCTGTTATTATTAATTTTTATAATTATTATTAAGCTCAGATGAGTTTTATTCGTCACATACACAATTATACAGAGTATAACCAGCAGTGAAATGTGTTCTCTGCTTTTAACCCATCCAAGAGCACACACACCTGGAGCAGTGGGCAGCCGACGATGCGGCGTCCGGGGAGCAGTTTGGGGTTCGGTGCCTTGCTCAAGGGTCTCACCTCAGTCGTGGACAATTCCTGCCGGAGCCGAGATTCAAACCCACAACCTCGGGTTACAAGTCCAACGCTCTATCCATTAGAGCCATGACTTTCCCCTGTTTGCATAGATATAGAATTGTCTATCTACCAGTCTGTCTCTCTTTCTATATCTATATTTCCCTCTGTCTCTCTCTCTGTCTACTTCAATATCTATCTCTCTGTCTCCATCTACTTGTCGTCTTTCTGTCTATATCTATATGTCCCTCTGTCTGTCTCTATCTACCTGTCTCTCTTTCTATATGCCTCTCTCTCTCTCTCTCTCTCTGTCTGTCTGTCTCTCGGTCTCTATCTACCGGACTCTTTCTATATCCGTATTTCCCTCTATATGTATCTTTGCCTGTCTATCTCACTGCATCCATCTACCTGTCTGTCTCTGTTTCTATATTTCCCTCTGCCTCTCTCTCTGCCGATCTCTCGGTCTATATCTGTTAGACAAAAAAAACACATTAAAAACCGGATTTTCAGTGCATAATGTCATGAGGGGCCTCCCAAAGGAAGTGGGTCCCTCAAGTGCACTAAGGGTCCCGTACACCACTGACTTCATATTCTTGTGGAGAGAAAGCTGGTTTAGGATCATCAGTAGACAGAAATTACGGTTTAATTAACATGCTGTCTGAGGTAACTGCGTGATGATTTGAGAAACAGTCACGGACCGCTTGTGAGTCATGGCGCCCTTCCGCCGGCAAGACCCATTTGATTCTCTCTCTCTTTCTCTGTTCGCTCGCTCGTCTCTGCCAGATCTGACGCTTCCTTTAATTCTCTCTCACGCTCGCTTGCCTCTCTCTCTTTATCAGATTCTTTCCCGCGCCTGTGTCTGCCATCGCACCTATTAAAGACGCTCGGCAAATGGAATTCCACAATATCGCACTTGGCGCCGCTTTGATGTGAAAGAGAGAGAGAGAGAGAGAGAGACAGAGAGAGACAGAGAGATGGGGGGGGGGGGGGGCAAGGTGGTAGCATGAAAAAAGCTGCCAAATTGCGTGCTCGTTTTATCAAATGCGGGCTGATATTTGTCACCGAACAGTTAGGACTCCGCAGAGTATTTCAATTAACGCTGGGATAACGCTACTGCAGACTCGTTTGCGTTTTACCACGTGATTTCTTCCTATTTCAGCTCATGAAATATGTGTTCTCGAAAGTGAACTAATTTCCAAAAGATAAAAAAGAACTACCTGTTTAGTAACTACCTGCTGGTCGTTTAAATTCACTGGACCTGGAAACAAAACTTGTTACAATTTTTCCAAAACCAAGGTTTCCATGGGTCTTAAAAGGTCTTAGTTTGCTCTTCCACAAATTAAGTCCTTACATGGTCTTAAATCAAGCAGGAAAGTCTTAAAATTAATAAAGTAATGGCATTAAATGTTGCATGCACTGACAGAAATGAATGTCTTTGTTGGTTTTTGTCTTGTTTTCTGTCACAAATATCTAAACATCCTTAAGTCAAGATACATTTACTTGAGTTGGAAATTTAACAAATAACGTAGTTTTTTGAGAAATTGAAAAAAAATAAGTGAATTTATGAATTAAACAATAGCAAATATCTGGTGTATGAAAACTTGTTTTCACTTTAAATTAAGTTGATTTTTCTGAGCCCACTGGCAGATATTTGTCATTTTTTTACATTAATTTCTCAGATAATCTTGTTTTAAGAATTTTTACACATTTGCACTGGAAAACCAAACAAAAATACTAATGAAGAACATCACTTTCGTGCACTGTGATAAAAAGATACAGTAAAAGGTATTTCCACATTCTAGTTTAACAATTCTTTTTGTGTGTTAAATTAATTAGAAAAATAATGGAGATCGGTTGGAAGCTGCATTTTCATGTTGCCAATACAACTCATGTTCTCCTATACGCATTGATTTGATTACATTTTCTTTCATTGGTCTTAAAATGGTCTTTAAAATGTCTGCCTTCATAAAACTGGCAGAAACAATGAAAATTCACCCAAATAATAACTTGCAACTAACCATAAAATCTTAAAATAGCAAACGGAGTAAAAACACATATTGCTATATTATATATCTTATATTGTTCAAAAGTCATGCACTGAATTAAACTGCTGTATTTTTGGCAGAATTTCATCTGTGGCTTGACAGAAGCTAGACAAATTAACCACATGCCAACATCGGTAGGTTGCGTTACATGCCGTCATACTTGAAAACCAACAATAAACCTTTGTAAGATAAAATATGACCCGAAGTATAAATTCTCTCTCTGTCCTACACTAAAAACCCTGACATTTGCATTGGCTGGTCTGCAGGGCACTGATGGCTGACGTGGGCACTGTTGCATTGGTAGGCTGGCACTGATAAGCTGGCATTCACTCAAGCACACTGATCTAATGCAGTAGGAAACGCTTAGTTCACTACTGAGACAGTCAGTTGTTTGTGGTGTATCAGAAACTAAAAGCTTAGTGTGTTTGTATGTGTCTCAATACTCTGGATTCTTATCCTAAAACACTTAAATTAAGTAATTTTCTCATGCATGAAATCTAAGAAATAAAAAAGAGAATGTGCAACAAACAACAAGACCTGGATTATTATCACAGGAAATTACACATTTCTCAGCATTTCTGTGAGATGTGGCACTTTGCTGTCACCTGTGCATCATTTTCTGTAGTCGTTTTCACTTTCTTCTAAGGCAGCATACTAACTGAAATGAAACCTCACAAGTAAATGATTTGGAAGACACTACATAACTTACTATTCTGTGGATTACACAAATACAATTTTGCACAGGAAACACAACTCGTAGTCAATAGAATGTTGCTAAGCTAATGCCGCAATACTCTGAGAAATAAATGTCTACATTTATGATGTTTTGAGTGTACATATACAAAACCTAGCAGTGGCTTTTACAATGTTTCTAAAACGTTTTATTTTGGCTACATATTTTGGTTACAAAATATGAATTGAAAAGCTGAGATGGTGAAAAACGTTACATTATCAATGTTAGGAAATGTAAAAAATTATTGGAAAAACTGAAACTACAATATAAAAATACAATAAAAAAGGATTTAAGTAACTGACAAATTTAAGTAACTGACATTACATTTACATTTAGTCATTTAGCAGATGCTTTTATCCAAAGCGACTTACAATGAGGACAATGGAAGCAATCAAAATCAACAAAAGAGCAATGATATGCAAGTGTTATAACAAATCTCAGTTAGCTTAACGCAGTACACGTAGCTAGGTTTTGTTTATTTATTTATTATAGAATAAATAAAAAGCGCGCCAGTAAACACATTGACATGGGGTGTGTTTCCCAAAAGGAGCTATGGTCACAAGTTCTGTCGTTATCAATAGAGTTCATTGGAACTAACGACCATAGTTAGCTAACGATGCTTTTGGGAAACGCACCCCAGAGCGAGAGCAAGTGTGCGCCATACAACGCGCTTCATCCGGCTGCACTGCTGCTTACCTGTCACTTTAATTTTCATATTTTAATTATAATAACACATTTAATTACTTTTATTTTTGTTTACATTTTCATTTTTAATAATGAACCTACAGCATATCTGCTTATGCATGTATTTATTTGTGATGAGAACAGATAAACGGAGTGAGAGCGGAGACAACTAAAAACAACAAAATATGCTAGGGCTGGATTAAAAAAATTGATTTCTTTATTTTTATAGATTATCATTTTTATGTACCAATATCGATTCTTAAATCCAAATCGATGCTGTTTTCAGTTGATGAATGAACCGTACATGTAGTGTGCCTCCCATCCAATAAACCGCACTAGGCTAAGCTTTGTGCGTTGTTTTTAATATGAAATAGTCTCAGGTTTCAAATTCCGTCCATTTTATTATGAAATTCAAGCAATAAATACCATTTTAAATAGCATCTCTTTAATGTGGCGTGATAGATTGCTGTAGACACCTCAGATCAAGCGAAGCGGCAGCGCATATAAACTGATCATCTCTTTCACTTTACTAATGGGTACTTGCCACCTGTGCATAATCAAACGCATAGCAAAAGACTCGTGACAGTTTTTGTTCTGAAGCTGATTATCCTAATTACAAAACGATTACAAGTGCTTGCTGTTTTACCGCTTCCAGTGTTCATTTCTGTTGGAAACTGCAGTGATATGTACTTATTGGTACATATTTCGAGTCTTGCGAAAAAGTTAATATTTGTATATATTCGTTTGGGTAATAATATTTGTTTGGGCAGCTCACCACTGTATTAAATTTCATAGTCAAACAATACTTAATTAACCATTAGATGATAATGAAATCTAGTACACTGATGAGCCACCTAAACAACCACTCAGCGAAATGCTGGATGCAATGTTAGGAAATGTAAAAATAATTGGAAAAACTGAAATTAACAGATAACTAGGGGAAAAACAACGGAATGAAAACAAGATTGATAGAGATTGAAAGGGCGGACCATGCAGCGGGGACATCTGCCAGCCGAGTGACCTCTGCCATTTGTAATGATCAACCGTGGAAAACACACACACATGGACACAAACGAGAGGACGGACGTGGCCAAAATGCGACTAAAAAAGACTTGGCATAAAGTGAAAGAGAATGTGTGCGTGTGCCCGGCTTGCCAAGGTTGGCAGGGTCTTTGATTCACTCTGACAGTCTTTGATGCCCTCCCAGTGCCCGCTGCACCTCTCTCTCTACACACACACACTCACAAACCCTATGTGCCAGGATCAGACATAGCAGAACAAGGCTGACGTAATGCAGAGGAAAAGATGAGAGCGGGCCGCGAATGTGGCATGAAATGCAGAGAGGAAAAAAAGAGGAATGTTGTTGTCATCCTCCGTTAGCGGCCGTACTGAGATTTTTCCCTGGCACGCTTCCCACTGCGAGCCGCAGAACACGAGTCTGCTGAATACAAAAACAGGAGCAGATAGTGGAGAACACCAGCAGAGACAGAGCAGCCTGTTAACGGTAGACAGGTACAGACGTGTCCTGCCTCTCGCCGTCTCTTTCTCTCGCTCATTTCATCCAGCAGAGCTCCTGTTTTTAAGGTAATCCTAACCTGAATCGTCGTACAAACGCTAACCCCCAAAATGTGTGAATATTTAGATTCAAAACCAAAATAGTCCTTTTCAAGTTTTGAAAATCTCCGGAGAACGACTACCAAGCCCCTGCGGGAATATCTACCCGCACATACACCTGAGCTCTTGCAAGCGTTGAGCACTTTAACAAACAACACATCAATGTCTTCTCTGCACATGGGAAAAACAACTCGAAGAAAATATGCACAGGACATATAACAAGGTCATCCATGACGTCAACTCCATAAAAACTCTTAGTTTAAAAAAAATTGGTTTCGACAATAATTCAACAAATCTTTCATAAAGACAGTTCCTAAATTAATCTGTTTTCAAAGGAATCCGTTGAGTGAGTGAATAAATCACTTAAGCCTCGTTCAGACTGTCAGCCTAAATCCTTGATTTGTTCTTGAATGAATCTGTGTTTTCACAAATAAGGTAACTGCATCCACTTATAAAGTCACTTGAACAAATCTGTGTTTTTGGAACAAATCCATTTAGCGAATCATCATTGACTCACCCATAAAGGTGGTTACTTGTTCAATTCCTGAATTAATCAGCACATTTGAACAAATTGTTTGATAGAATGAATCAATGACTCATTCATTAAGACGGTCACTTGTACCTTTCCTGAATTAATCAGTGTGTTTGAACAAATTGGTTGAATGAATGATTCAATGACTTAAAGACTCATTTGCTTAATTTCTGAATATATCAGTGATTTGAAAGAATCAGTTTAGTGAATGATTCAACAAGCCACTTATAAAAAAAGTTACTTCAACAAATCAGTTTTTTTAACTTGTCCATTAGTGAAGCATCAGTGAATCGGATGGTTACTTGAAGCGTTTCATTATTTTGGCTTAATTAAATATTATGGTTTGTTTAACTAATGATTCAACGACTCACTCATAAAGACTCACTGTTTATCTGTCATCTATTCTTTTCTCTCATTGCTTCTCATCTCCTCTCTCTCTCTTCTGCAGACAGTGCTTTGGGGAGTAGCAAATATGACAGAACGCTCAAGCATGACTCACAGATGGAGAACGCACATGAAGACGTGGGCTTGGAAAGGAAAAGCCAGCGAACAGCGAGAGCAGTGCAGTGCTGGAGCATGTGAGGGCAAGAAGCACTTCAACACACACACACACACACACACACACACACACACACACACACACACACACACACACACACGTTAAGAGCATACCAGCGCTGTGTGTGCGTTAAGAGGGTTGAGTTTCTAAATGACAGATCATTATCATGCTAATTAAAGCATTTTGTAGCTGTGACTCGTGCAGTATTTGTGTGTGTGTGTGTGTGTGTGTGTGTGTGTGTGTGTGTGTGTGTGTGTGTGTGTCTGTGTCTAATTAAGGCCGGTTCATCAGCACCCAGCTCATTTACACCGTGCTAGAGCGACACCCTGATTCAAGCACACGCACAGTAATGAAGCTACTAATTATTATAGCACTTTAACATATTTAGTCTTAACTGAGCCAACCCCGAACAGCTGAACCACCTCAACTAAACCACATGAACCTAACAAAGCTTCAGCAGTTCAACACAACCCAACACATGCACGTAAGCCCAGCAAAGCTAAACTACACATCTGAACTTCACCAAAAGATTTCATTTTTTGGACTACAGAAAGGCTTTCATGAACAAAATGCATGCATTTTATGATATGCTGAATAATTCACAAGGTTCTACATTTGAAGATATTTCTAGTTTTCATGTTTTCTTTTTTAAATGTGTATATTTAATTTACAATATATATATATATATATATATACATAGTCAATTAACAATATAGTATATAAACAATTAAGATATAAATATAAATTCATATTTTGCATATTTTTCTTGATTCATATAAAACAACAAATTAATTACAACATTAATCTAAACTAATACATTTAACATAAACATAAATATAAATTATACACATTAATAATTAGTAGTAATTAGTAATAGTAGTTCGTAAATGAATACAAACAAAATATATAAAATGATGTAATATTTAGTAAAATTTTGTAATTTAAATGTTAACATTTTCAGTTTCTTAATTGATGTAAAACAAATCAATAAATGTTAATTTCATCGTCTAAAATTATATATTATTTCAGTTGAAGTAAAAAACAGAGACAGATAGACAGATAGACAGATAGATAGATAGATAGATAGATAGATAGATAGATAGATAGATAGATAGACACAGCATATTAATATCAGACCCAAAACCACCTGTTCCTCTGGTGATTGGATATAAACTGAACTCAAAGCAGCACCTTTACCTTAGAGGATTTATTGTAGTGACCCCCCATTGACTCAGTAATGTTGGAGACGGTACGGCCTTGGTTCGGTTCAATGAAGTGCTTCCTCGTGCTAATGCTAGAGGCTGGAAAGAGAGAAAGGTTTAATTAGTAACTTAGTATTGATCAGCGCTGAGGTTACCTTTGCTGACAGAGCACAGTTTGAGAGGTTGCGTGTGCGAGCGCTTGCGTAAGCCAGTACCAAGAATGTAATTAAGAAATTCAGAAACCGCTGGGATGCTGCTGGAAATTGGGATCCTTTGGTGAGCAGTGTGTGTGTATGTGTGGGTCTCCAGAGCCATTATGACACTCATAATGATCTATTGTTCTTATCAACCAAGACAAACGTACTGAGAGAAAAAGAGAGAATAAAATATGGTTAATGAGCATGAGGGGCCATTACTAAAACATATTGTATATTTACAGTGAAGATGCACCACTATCATTGTACTCTGATATATACCATGGTACTTAAAAAAAAATACTCAGAAGTAATTCCAAAAAATACCATTGTGTTACCATGGTATCTTGTACAAAAACATTGTAAGACCATCGTAAATATCTGAAAAAACACAGCAACTCCATGGTAAATGTTAAAAAAACAGGGTAATACGATGTCCAAACAAAACTGTAGTGCCATTATAAATATAGTAATACCATGTGAAATGTCTAAAAAATGTGGTAATACCATGGTAAATGTTTTTTTTAAAACATAACACTAAGATAAATGTCCAAAACATAGCAACACAATGATAAATGTCTGAAAAGCATGGTTCTACAATCATAAATATCAGAAAAAAACCGCAACTCCATGGTAAATGTCAAAAGCATGGTAATACATGGGAAAATGTCCAAACTAAATTGTATTACCACAATAAATATAGTAATACCACCTTAAAGTTGCAGTCCGCAAGTTTTGCCTCTTTGTCGCCATCTCTGTTTGAAAACTTGGAATTGCAGTTCTGTGTGGAATTATTTTTCTTGTATGTGTTGTGCATCGGCACGGCTCCAGATGTTTTGAGGAGTATGTGTGGCTGTCATTCTCCACACCGGTGTGGATATTACTGTGCTTCACAATCACAGATTCTAGCCTACGTCTTGGACTATAAAACACAAATAAACAAGCAGCAAGTCAGCCACGTTTGTTCTGACCAAAGGAGCAAAAAAGCATTACAGTAAATCGCGCTATCAATGGTGATTAAATCTTACAAACGTTAGCTCATATCACATCAAACCGAGCAAATTATTGTTATAGTTATACTTTATTCTCAAATGTTAACAACATCAGCATTGCGTGACTATGACGATAGTGTGTATTAACCTGTAGATTTCAGTTTTTGTACAGTATAATACCTAATTGTCACGCCATTCAAATTTCATATTAAGAAATTATTTTAACCCAAAAAGCAAATGATGCTCCCTTCGAACTGGTTGTCTTTAAATACAAATCTTGTGTAATCCCAGGCTATCTGTAATCAGAAGCACATTTAAAACTGTGTTTCATAAACACACAATCCTTTCTGGATTAAAATGATACGTTTAATTATTCTAGCTGCTGTGATAAAAGGCTATAAATGATCCTCACGTGCGATAGACTACTAGCCGGAACAATTTCTTTATGTTTACAGACGTGACGTAATGACGTGGTGCCATGCTCCAATCTCCCACGAAAACCTACCGGTATCACTCAGATCATAAAGCATTATTATATGTTAACCGTTGTGAATCAGGCTAAAGTTAGCCGATAGTTTAGAACATTGGCTGGTTATGTATTTGCTCAAATATTGATTTTGGATAATTTTTAACCAAAAAAAGTTGGACTGCAGCTTTAAATGTCGAATAAATGTGATAATACCATAATACAATTAAAAATGACTAAAACTGTTAACATAATGGCAAATGTCTGAAAAACATGGTACCACTATTGTAAATGCCCACAAATAACAAAAATTGCAATGTAAATGTCAAAAAATCATGGTAATATCACGATAGTTGTCTGAAATGTTTTTATTAAACCATGATAAATGTCTAAAGACAGGATAGCACCATGATAATCTTTTTCAAAACAACAGAAACAGCATGGTAATTGTCCATGTTTTTGGTCCAAAAAAAACAATAATAGCATGGTAAATGTGTGAAAAAAACATGACAATAGCATTGTAAATTTCCCAAAAAGTACAAATGTCGTGGTAAACATGCTAATACTATGGTAAATGTTCAACAAAAAACAAAACATGGTAATATAATTTTAAATGTCTGGAGAAGAAAGAAAAAAATGGTCCAAAACATGTAATATGTTTGTAAATGTCAAAAACCTATAGTAATACCATGTTCAAAATAGTATGGTTGAAGAGTGTTTGTATGCATAATTTTGTGCTCCAAGTGAACTAAGAACATCTCTCTCTTTAAGAGCTTTGAATTCACTAGCGGAGGGGCAGAGACAGGAAACCATGGAAACCAGAGGTTTTTGATAAATAGCTGACGTGTGTTTGCGTCCTGCGCTCTGTCATGTCTGCTATCTGTAAGTCCTGGCGGTGTGTCTGTGCATATTTATTTGTGTGTGCACCTCAACTAATCTCCAACTTACAACCTACAGTACAGGCAGATGAGCAAGCCGCAATAAATGCACTACTGTTAGTCTCACCTGGTTTTTCATTAGACATAAGATGGTGACTATAAACATATGTCCTTAAAATCAAACATTGAAATGTTTTAATATTACAATAAATTGCAACAATATGCAAAATTATTGAAATGATACAGGCTGAAGAGGAAATAAAAGTAATTGTAAGATAAAGTAAAAAAAATCATATTCTTAAATATGCAGCCATAATCGGCAGAAATAGTCACAATTTTGCAAAAAGTTTGCAATTGTTATAAAGTTGTAATTGCGAGATATAAAGTCACATTGTGAAATATAGTTGCAATCATAAGAAATAACATCACAATTGTGAGACAACTGTGCAGTTTGCAACATATAAAATCACATTGTAAATAAAGTTGCAACTACAAGAAATAATGCTGAAATTATGAGATATAAATTCACATTGTAAAATAAAATGGCAGATATGAAATATGAAGACACAATTGTGAGATATAAAGTCCCATTGTAAAATGTAACGTCGGAGTTATGAGTAATAGTCAGAGACAAAGTCACAATTGCGAGACAAAGTCACATTGTGAAATTTAAAGTTGCAATTACAAGAAATAAAGTTGCAATTGTGAGACGTCAGAATTAGAAGACAAAGGTGCATAGTGAACTAAGTTGCAATCACGAGAAATACATTTGCAATAATAACACAAAGTTTAAATTATGAGAAATTATGTTGCAATAATGAGACAAAGTCCCATAGCAAAATATAACACTGCAATTACAAGAAAGAGGTGAAATTATAAAAAATAAGTTTGTAGTTAACAGACAAAAGCACATGGTGAAATATAAAATTACTATTATGAAAACTAAAGTTGCAATTGTCATATTAAGTCACGTTGAGATATGTCAAAATTACAAGAAACAAGGTTTCAACTACAAAACAGCAAAAATTGCAATTATTTTTTATTTATTTTTTTAACTCTGAGGCAGAAACTGGCTTCCATACATATCCTCATTTCAGGTGAACCCAAATACAATGTAATCTGGGCAATATTTTCTTTAATCTTGTGTATTCTTGAACAGCAAACGCTGTGGCACATTATGATTTGCTTTGTGTTTGTGTATTTGTGCGTGATTGTTAGTACTGTTGCAGCGGCCACAGCGGGACGTCTGCCTCTCTGTCTGTCTGTCTCATATAATTGTTGTTCTTTAATTCGGTTAAACTCAGGACAAAGAAACCGTCGATCCATTCTGCTCTCTCGCTCCGTCATTATTCTCGTCCCATTTTTCACGTTCTTTTTGCCATCTAATTGGTGGACGGCGGCGCAGCTTAATGGAGGCAGACTCTGCTGAAAGCTTTTCACCGCTCACCCAATTAATCTTCCTCTTTCTTTCCCTCAAACACACATTCAAAAGTTTTCTCTCTGTTCTTTGTAACACACAAAGTCATGGGTGAATTGCACGAACCCTCTCCCGATATCTCCGCAGAATATTTCCAGTTTATATGTGACCCCAAAATCAAAAGAAACAAGAAATTAAGCATATTGTTTAGGAGCATTAGGCTTTTGCCATTATTTACATGACATTCATAATTGGAGTTGTATGGCTTTTAGCCCGTGTTTGTTAGTTTTGAGCTAAATGCTATAAAACCTTCATTACTGAAATGCAAAAATAGTCCTACATTATTTAAATTATAAAGTTTGTATAAATAATGGTATTATTTTTTTACTTAATGTCAGTCTATTTTCCAGCTGGCATAAATAAATAAAATAAAAACAGACTAAGCTAGTTTCCTGGTCTTAGCTGGTTTAAACAGGTTTAGCAACTCTCTCAGCCAGGTTAAGCTTATTCAGCTCATAATCTGACCAGCCAAAAACCAGCAAACTATACCAGTCAGGGCCAGAAAACCAGTTTAGGCTGACTTAAACAAGAGCCAATTTACTGTAATACTGTACATATAAATTCAGATTGTAAAATAAAGTCGGAAGTTACAAGAAATAAAGTCACAATTGCGAGATATAAAGTCACAATTATGAGAAATTATGTTGCAATTGCAAGATATAAAGTTCAAGTGCAGTCAAGGCCAGAAAACCAGCTTAGGCTGGTTTATGTAAGATGCACATAAAAGTCTTTATTATTTCAATACATTAAAGATATTATCCTACAATAATGTGAATCATCATAAAAAATAAATTCAGATTAAACAAAAAAAATGTTTTATAATTTAATGTAAACATGATCCTTTTTTACACAGATAATGCGAATGTTCCCCCCAAAAACAGTAATAGATTGCTGAATGTCATAGTAAATATGATAATACAATATGATAATGCAATAAATAAGTCACGTTGTGAAATCTAAAGTTGCAATTATGTGAAATAGTCACAATTGCAAGACTATGAAAAATGTCAGAAAAATGTGGTAATATCTTGGTAAACATCTGAAAAAATATGGTAATACTATGATAAAATATTATTGTTGTACAGCAATAAATATATGCAAAACAACAGCATGGTAAATGTAAAAAAAAATATGGTAACACCACTGGATATGTTCCCCAAAATGGTAATAGATAGACATCACAAATCAATCTTAATGGTCCTAAAACAGGCTTTGTTTTTCAACAAGTTTGTCATTTCTATTTTTTTATATAATTTGTGGCGAGATGAGAGTCGGACCTGTTCTTGACAGGTTTGGTGATTTTCACTCTCTCTGTTGTTTTTCTTCTCTGTAACACACACACATACGTAGTATAACAGATAGCTGTGCGTTTTATAAACGTGGGCCTCCTGCAGTCTCAGCTCCACACAGACGCTGACAAATAGATGCCTTTCTTGAAAAGCTGCACGGAAAGTGTGTGTGTGCGTTTGCTGCAGTGAGGTGTGGAGAGGGAGGGAGGGAGGTGCTGGAGAGCTAGAGTGGGCCGTAATGGGTGTAATTTGAGTTAGAGCGAGAGAGTGAGAAAGAGAGCGAGAGAGAAAATAAAGAGCGTACCGATTAGGAGAGGAAGACGGGGTTCGCACGAGAATGAGAAATAGAAAAATGGTAGAACGCAAAAGCTTCTAAGAGCTTTGGTGAGAACAAAATGAGAGCAATGCAGAGGGGGAGAAATAAGTCAAAATCTGTCATTTTCCATGCCACAAATAATAATGAGTTTTCAAACAATAGAAACAGAACAAATTTCTTGATGACATCATCCTGCACTACTCAGATTTTTGTCCAATCAAATGCTCTCTAGACGAGAATATCCCACCCTATAATAACACCTGCAACTGACTAGGTTGTAGTAAATAATGATTCCTGGCTGTGATACAATGAAAGAAGTTTAATATTTAAGAAGAAAATACCACCCCTAACTTCAAAATATTCCATGAATGCAAACTTTCTGTTCTTATTTCATGGTGTCCAAAAACTTCTTGTTTACTTGCCACCAAGTGTCTTAAACACAATCAGGAATTTTTCAAAGATTCAAAGCATGAACCTCACAAACGTTGACTCGTTCTTGCACAGCAGACCTCATTACATCAGCCTAGTAACATGGAAACATTGTCAACTTTAGTCACCTAAAAAGAAATCAAATTTGAAAAACAAAATTTAGTTATTTTAAAACCATCTTGGAAACTTTTTACAATGCATTTATCATTTATATGCACTACTTTCAAAATGCCTGTTATATATAG
Source organism: Oxygymnocypris stewartii (assembly GCA_003573665.1). Taxonomy (NCBI): domain Eukaryota; kingdom Metazoa; phylum Chordata; class Actinopteri; order Cypriniformes; family Cyprinidae; genus Oxygymnocypris; species Oxygymnocypris stewartii. Next base: position 1,368,039 of record QVTF01006346.1, read on the forward strand.
ATATTTATTATTTTACCCTTGCTGGGTAATTATGAAAATAAAAATAATAATAAATTAATGGAAAAACCTTATATATATATAAATAAATATATATTTTACCCTATTTTTTTGTTTTGTTACAATTTTTGACACCATTTCCATTCATTCATTTAATGGAACTGATGAGGACACTGACAGTTATGTTCTTGATTCACAGGTTGGATGGAATGCATCGTGGTGTGCATGTACACTTCTTTCTTTTCTCCATGCCCAGTGTAACACACAACACAAAGGTTGAGTCAACTTTTCTCAATTTTAACTGGTTGCAAGTGTGATTACTATATTGCCCACACCGGTTACTTGCCACAGGTGTGTCTAAATACAAATTGCAGGAGCATCACATGCTTGAAAAGCAATTATATCTTAACATTTTGACAAGGTGCCAATCATTTTGTCCAGTCCATTTTTGAGTTCTGTGTGAAATTCGATCAAGTTTGACATTTCTTCTCTGTGTTTTTTTTTGTGTTGTTGCAGTGCAAACAAAAACAATAAGCACGTGAATACCAAAACATTTGCAATTGGAACAAATTTCTGAGAGAAGTGTTGCATTTTCTGACAGAATTGCAAGGGTGTCGATATTTTTGGCCATGACTGTATGCATATCTGAGGTATATTAATAAATAGTCAATTTACCATGCTCTCTTTTTTCTACAGGTGGATCTACAAAAATTTGAATATCGTGAAAATATATAAAAAAAAATCTTCAAAAAATGACACTGTCATATATTCTAGCTTCATTACTTGTAAAGTAAAACATTTCAAGTGGAATTTTTTTTTTTTTTGATAATTAGAGCTTACAGCTTATGAAATTCAAAAATCCAGTATCTCAAAATATTATAATATTTCCTAAGATCAATAAAAAAAAAAAGGATTTGCAAAACAGAAAAGTATCATTAGTGAGGTGTGGCATAAAAGCGATCAGCCTGAGGCACTATTGAGTCTTCAGCTCGTCTGTATTGTTGGATCGACTGTTGCTCATCTTCCTCTTGAAAATATCCCATAGATTCCAGATGGAGTTCAAGTCAGGCATGTTGGCTGGCCAATCAAGGACAGTATTATCATGGTCAGCAAACCAATTGGAAGTGGTTTTGGTACCGTGGGCAGGTGCTAAAGTCCTGCTGGAAAAGGAAATCAGCATCTCCATAAAGCTTTTCAGCAGATGAAAGCAAAAAGCGCTCCAAAATCTCCTGGTATATGGCTGCATTGACTTTGGACTTGATAAAACACAATGGACCAACACCAGCAGACGTCGCGGCACTCCAAATCATAACTGGCTTCGGAAACTTTGCACTGAACTTCAAGCAGCTTGGATTCTGTGCCTCTCCAGTCTTCCTCCAGACCTTGATTTCCAAATGAAATGCAAAATTTACTTTTATCTGAAAAGAAGACTTTGGACCACTGAGCAACAGTCCAGTTATTTTTCTCCTTAGCCCAGGTAAGATGCTTCTGACAATGTTTTTGTTTCAGAAGTGGCTTGGTAGCCTTTTTCCTGAAGATGTCTGAGTGTGATGACTCTTGATGCACGACTCCAGCTTCAGTTCACTCCTTGTGAAGCTGTCCCAAGTGTTTGAATCAGCTTTGCCTGACAGTATTCTCAAGCTAGCGGTCATCCCTGTGGCTTGTGCACATTTTCCTACCCAATTTCTTCCTTCCAGTCAACTTTGCATTTAATATGCTTTGATACAGCACTCCTTGAACAGCCACCCCTTTCAGTAATGACCCTCTGTGACTTACCCTCTTTGTGGAGGGTGTCAATGATCGTCTTCTGGACCATTGCCAAGTCAGCAGTGTTCCCCATTGTTGTGGTTTCAAAGAACAAGAGATACCCACAATTTATATTGTATGGATGGTCATTTATTGAAACTCAAATGTAAATATTCCAATATTTTGAGATACTGGATATTTCACTTTCATGAGCTTTAAGCTCTAATCATCAAACTTAAAACATTTTGTTTTTAAAGTTTTACTTTACCTGAAATGAATCTAGAATATAGGAAAGTTTCATATATTCTCATAAAAATTTGCTTTTTCACAAAATATTTTTTTGGGGGGGATGGATGGAAAAACGTGGAATTATAAATAAATACTTCCATTACTTTTTCTCTGGCATAATTTCCAAGCAAGCAAGCAAACAAGCAAGCATAAATAAATAAATAAACAAACAAACAAACAAACAAACCTGACATACCAATATATAAATAAATATAAAAAGTAAAAATAAATTCTACATTATTTCCAATCAAGCATAAATAAATGATCATGCCTGTGATAAATAGTTTTTTTTTTTTTAATCAACCTGTAATTTAACTGTAATATCACATTACACAAAAATTTTAATATTATTTGATTATGTGTATTTAGGACACAAAATACTACTGTAGCTTTGAATTAAGCCTTAAAAAGACAACAGAATTAGACGTTGTTTTTTTTAAAGCATTCAAAATATAATTTCTGCCACAAAATATGACTAAAAACAAAACATAATTTGAAATATGATGGAAATGACAAATGTGGTGCCAATTTGTATTACTTTCAGGTAGAAATAAAAACAAAATTATCTTGTAATGGATGTATGTTCTGTGATGGATACTGTTAGTAGACAAATTAAAACAACTAGTGAACTATTTTCTAGACGTCCACATTAAGTTTCTTAGAAAGTCACAAGGTTTTTAGAAAATTGGCACCATTGAAACTTCCTCAGGCTTTATATTTTCTATGTAATAGCACAAAGACAGACAATGAACGAAGACATTCACACGTCCAACCTGTCCTTGAGGACACAAGGCCTTGCTTGGCTTTTCTACAAGCGTGCGCGTCTGTATGTGCGTGATGCTGGCAAGGTTCACGCTTTCCAGTGTGTCGCATTAACCTGATAACTGTCTGGTCCATCCCCACGGCAACAGACGCTACTGTCCATTTCCATCACCGGCATGCTGACCTTTACAGTGACCTGCCCCGGGACCGACAGAGAGAGACAGAGAGAGAGAGACGTGCTACACACCTGCCCTCCATCAGAACTCCGCATCTGCTGCCTTCAAAGCCGCAGTGATACACGAGTGTGTGCGCCAGCTGCATTTGTGTGTACATGAAAAGAAACCCGATCGGAGATTCACATCAAACAGGCCTGCCTGAGAGCTGACCAAACACACACACACACACACACACACACACACACACACACACACACACACACACACACACACACACAGAGTAAATCTCCCAGACACTTATGAATTCTCTCTTCTCTGCTACACACTCCATTTCTCTTTGTCTGCTCGGGGTTAATGCTTTTATAGACCGTTGTGAGCCATTTGTTCGGCTTTTGTGTGTGCCGGCGATGGAAGATCTCAGACGGCACACCCAAAAATGGTAAAAGGGAAACTTTTAGTCATTTTTAACGAAAACACTGACGGTATAGAGGTATTCAGTCTATTCCTGAAAATGAGACTAATAGGGATTAGAGGTGAAGAAAAGTGAAGGAAATAAAGTTTTAAAAGAGACGCGAGATGCGACCAAGGATTTGGAGAGCAAGGCGGGAGATTCCAAGTGTAGTCCGGTAGAATAATTCATGAGATGTTTTTTTTTGTTAAACCAGGTGACCAGATTGCAAGACTGCGGAGTAAAAAGAAAAAGGAAAAAAAAATAAACCAATGTTCTGTCATGACAACTCTCAGAGGGATTGGCATGGTAATGTACATGACAATGTTAATGTGTTTGGTCTTGGCGGAATAGATCTGCTACGCTGTTGTGGCAGAGCGAATACCGAGACTTGCTACTGCCAATACATCCACAACATGCTGCTGTGAGCATGTAAGAAATACATATAATATAATTTATGAAATAACCCCCCTATGTAGCATACACAAATTACTCCGTAGAGCAAAATGAGCAGAAATATGGATCAGATGTTATGTTGACAGATGAAAATCTAGGGTGCTTCAACAATACAGCTTTCACTGCAAGAGAATCCAGCAAACCCTTGATTTCAAAATGGAAGGATGGTCCGTTGCACGAATGTAAAGAAAAAAACACGTTTGAAAACATGACAAAGTCTTGCAATTGTGAAAATTGCAAATTTCGAATGAAAACACACCAATGGGAATTGCAAAAATGTGCAGTTCAATCCAATCTGCCGGATTCCCACTTGATTTCAACCTGACCCGGGTCTCAAAACGCATCTCATTCGCCTGTCAGAGCTTTCTCCGGTGCCTAACCCGGCTAATACGCCACTGCACAGGGAGAGAGAGAGAGAGCTATTATTCCTGGCTGCCTCATTTCCAAGTCCAATTTCTAAGAACGGAGCGATTGAGTGACGCCAACCAAAAGGCCCTTCACCTCCTCGCTCTCCCTCCCTCCTTCTCTTCCTCCTTGCCGCAGGAAGTCGGGTGTGTAGAGAGCATCCTGCAGTCGATAGGGGTATTGAAGGGGTATTGATCCCACTCGGGTTTGGTAAAGTGATAGATAAAGAAACGAGTGGAGTGACAGAGCGAGGAGAATCATTTAACCCCGCGAGGGGAGCGAAGGAGGGACAGTAATGACAGCATTTTCCAGGGTCTTATCTTCGCAGAAAGAGAGAGGGAACGCAAACACAGCCGTCGCCGCAGCACACAGAAGAGAGGGAAGAAAAGAGATAAGGAGAGAGAGAGATGGAGAGAGACGTGCCTCATTTTCTAAGAAGTGATTTGAATAATGAGGAAGTGTAATTTTCTCTCTTTCTCATCTGTGGTCGCGAGTCTCTAATTGCTCAGGCTGAATGTAGAGTGGGCTCGTAGTCTGTGATCTGGCTCTCCTGTTCTCACATAATCACACACGTTTTCCCCCTGTTTTTTCTCCCCGCTTCTTTATGCCTTTTTCTCTCACTCATGGTCTCTGTATCTTTTCTTTCCTGACATTTTTTGTCTCGCCCCACAAATTTCAAAGCCGGTCAGCCCATTTCAGACTTTCCCATCTCTCTTGATGTTTCGGTCTTGCGCTTTTCCTTGTTTATGACTGAATGTGTGAGTACCAGTGTCGGCGCAGCTACTTTCAAACTCAATTCCGAAACTACTTATCATTTACAGTCAAGCACTTGGCGACACTGCAAGAACTAACAAAAAGTAGCTAAAACCAGCTATCTGATTATATAATTGAATTCTGCAGATGAATCAGATCTTAATTAATCTGGCACAAAAACAATGGAAATCTCTATAAGGCTGATGAAAACTCGAACAAATTGAGCAAAAGAAATGTGTGCTAAATATGACTAATAAAACTAGAAAACAACATTTTGCTACAGTAAGCTTCACTTTAAAAAGCAAATTAACAAATACATTAATATTAATTTTGACTAATGAAACCAGAAAACACAATTTTTGCCAAAAAAACAACAACTTCACTTTAAATGGCAATGGCACAAAAACAAAAAGTAAAAAATTTAAGTCTCATAAATTTAGCTACAATATACTTTACTTCAAAAACAAAATCACATGGCCCAAAAACTAGGAAAATCTCTATTATCATGACGGAAGTGCAAACAAACTGAACAAGTAAATGTATACTAATTATGAAAAATAAAATCAAACACGATTTCGTTACAATAAACTTAAAAACTGAAGACACTTCATTGTGGGACCAAAGTGAACCATTTAATTGTTCAAACAAATTCAGCTAAATGAATAGGATTTCCTGCTATGAGAAACAGTGGGCCACTTCACTGCTAATCATTGAAAAAGTAGCTTGTTACTGAAAACTTTGCTATAAACTTGCCTTCAAAACAAAAAAAATAAATCTCTATTTGCCTGATGAAAACTTGAACTGAACAAACAATCGTATACTATATATGACTAATGAATCCAGAAAACACAATTTCGTCACAATAAACTTCAAAAATCACTTTGTGTCTGGACAAACCAATTCAGTAAAATGATTCGGATGCTGCATATTAGAAACAGTGGGCTACTTCACTGCTAACCATTGAAAAAGCAAAAAGAGCAGCAACAACAACAACAAAAGAAGCTGTGATACTTTAGGTTAGTTACTAGTTTAAGTTACTCACAACACAATTTGTACAAATGCTGCAAGAATGCCAAACAGATTAAGTTAGTAAAATTGCATAAAATGTTTTTTCTTTGATTTTACTTTGATAAATATATAATTAAAAATTCAGATATTTCTGTGAGATTTAAAGAGCGTCACACCCCAGACAGCAACATAGTTTTGGCCCAGATCCAGCCCACATCTGGCCCGTGTGAAATCCATGCGGGACAGATGTGGGCCGGATCTGGGCCGACACTGCTTGCTGTCTGGGAAAGTACCAGTGTCACTATAAATGTTTTATTTTTAGCTTAATGTAATTGTACTTGTGTTTTAGTTGATACATTTACTTCATTTTATAGCAAGTATAGCTATGTTTTATATAGCAAGTATAACTATAATTTAAGATATTTGCTATTTTCAACTGAATATTTAGTTTCTTCTTTTGGATCTGCATTAGCTTCCACATTCTTCCTGGGGTCGGCATAAAAGTATACATAATACAACTAACAATTACTAGAGTGAAAAATGTAAAAGTAAATCTATTTTAACCAAAAACACCAATAATAAGATAATAATATAGAATGATTTCTGAATGATCATGTGACACTGAGAACAGCAGTAATGGCTGCTGAAATTTCAGCTTTGCGTCACAGGAATAAATTACATTTTAAAGGGGTCATCGGATGCAAAATTCACTTTTACATGTTGTTTGAACAGAAATGTGTGTTGGCATTGTGTGTACACAACCACTCTATAATGATAAAAATCCACCTAGTGTTTTGTTTTTTTAATCCAGATAAATAAATATCCCCTTTTTCAAACTAAGCCGTTCTCGGACACGGACCCAGGCCCCTCCCATGATTGTTGGTTTACACTAGTGTTTTACCTTAATCCCACCCTGAGTGAGCTGTCATCAGTCCGCCATTCTAGTCTACAACCGCTCCGGCGTTGAAACAAAATGTCTCCTAAGCGATTGAGGTGTTTTGTTGTTGGATGTAATTATGAACATAGGAGTCAACATTTACTAAAGAACCTAAAGAATTATATCAACTTGTGGAAAATGGGCATCAAATGACTCCTTTAAAATATATTCAAAAAGAAAACAAATGTACATATGCATTTGGAAACAGTACTGTCAGAATGGTATTTCTTAATGTAGATATTGCACTTGGAAAGTTAAATATGTTCATGAATGCTGGTCAACGATAGAGACAAGTAATGTTTGTATTCACCTCTGCTTTGCTGCGACAGGTCGAAAGCCAAGCCGTGAGCTCAAATTACTTAAAATGTGTGTGTGGATGTATGCACCTCTCTGAATGGAGGTGTGTGTGTGTGTGTGTGTCCAGGCCATGGAGTGCTACTCCTGAGTGGCAAATACAATAATTGTACGTTACGCCGGAGCAAAGCAATCAGACATGAATGAAGAAATTAATTGGCCGATCTCTGGAGTCTAAAATAGAGTCCCTCCCTCCCTGACACGCACACACATACACGCTCTAATCAGCCGTGGCTGACAGCCCCTCCCCATGAGTGCTAGCGGGCAGAGGATCAGAGAGGGGCATTATGGGAGATGAAAGAGGTGCGGCGGCCGCTGCAGAGGTTGCCGGGGTGTGTTACGCACCATGAACTCGCTGGGCAAGAGCAGAGAAACTAGCACACACACAGAAATGATCATACATTCTCCTACACTGGATTCACTAGGTTCAAATAATTGTGCATTTGGACAATAAGTACAGCAAACAGCTTTGATGAATATAGTTGTTTGTAGCACTAAACATGTAAAAGATAAAGAGTAAAAATTACTGGATTGGATAAAAGCTAAAAGTAGGCTATTGTATAGATTCTACAAATTAATAAATTAAAATACACCTGATGTGCTAGCTACAAATAAAAATAAGTACTTAAATTAAAGTATTAGAGTTCATTTTCAAATTAAAATGTTCTTATAATTTACTCACCCCCATGTCATCCAAGATGTTTATGTATTTCATTCTTCAGTCGAAAAGAAATGAAGGTTTCTGATGAAAATATCCCATGAATTATCTCCATATAGTTTACTCCAATGGACTCCAAACGGCTGAAGGTCAAAATTACAGTTTCAGTGCAGCTTCAAAGGGCTATAAACGATACCAGACGATGAATAAGGTTCTTATCTATTGAAACAATCGGTCATGAAAAAATAAAATAAATGTATATGCTTTATAAACGCACAAATGCTCGCCTGGTCTACGATGTGCGTCCCAGACTACACATAATACGCAAGAACGTTGAAAAGTCACGCTTGACGTAGGCGGAAGTACAGAGTCAATGTTTACAAGTTGAATGTGCAAATACTAAGTCAAACGCCGATTACAAAAAAGGGAGTAACAACTCAACGAGTTTACAAGGTAAAACAACGATGTCGGACAATTTTGAACTTGAGGAGAATATGAGACGGAGTCTACGTCAAGCGTGACCTTTTTTAATGTCATTAACGCATTGCAGACCAGGCGAGCATTTGTGTGTTTATAAAGTATATACATTTATTTTATTTTTTTAAATTACAGATCGTTTCGCTAGATAAGCAAAGGAAATTTTAATTTGAAAGTGAACTAATCCTTTAACTTAGGTAACAATATACATACAATGCTAGCTTTGTTGAATATAGTTGATTATAGTATAATTTGGTGAAAGACACAACAGAAAAAATATTGTTTATTTTCATATGCCGGATGCGCTACAAAATAAAATTGCAGTTGCAATATGCATACAATTGCTAGCTTTATTGAATACGCAATTGATTTTCGAAAACAAATGTAAATATATGTTGATTTTTAAGTTTGTGGTACACAAGCCATTCAAACAAGGCTGCACATAATCACTCCAGTACAATTGTGCTACCTACAAATCATGTATGCTGGATTTGTTGAATATAGTTGATCACAATATAATTTGTCAAAAACAGCAAACGTAAAAATAGGTAGGGCATTCAGTATATCAAAATGTACAAATTTTTACGTTTGCTGTTTTTGACAAATTATATTGTGATCAACTATATTCAACAAATCCAGCATACATGATTTGTAGGTAGCACAATTGTACTGGAGTGATTATGTGCAGCCTTGTTTGAATGGCTTGTGTACCACAAACTTAAAAATCAACATATATTTACATTTGTTGAACTGTTTGTGTTCAAAAAACGTAAACATTTTTGCATACGTTTCACAATTTACGTTTTTTGAACACAAACAGTTCAAACAGGACCGCATGCAATCGCTCACAAACATTTGTATACACAGGCTGCCGTAGCTACTGATAAACTTGCAGTAATATACCTACAACTGCTAGCTTTGTGTAAACAGAACTACCACACATACACACAATCATGTGCAATGTGCAAAAAATGTTCAATAAATAATACATACAACCACTAGCTTTGTTATATATAGTCGATCATAGTACTATCGACATTACACAACAAAAAAATATAAGTTGTGTTGGAAAAAAGTCTAAAATGTTGTATGAATTGTACATTGCTGTAAACAAGCAATATGTGAAATTGTACAATTTACAAAGTTGTGTTGGATGAAATTGTAAAATTAACAAAGGATAAGACACAAGGATAAATAAATGGAAATATAACATTAAAAAGTCTAAGAATACAAGACACATAATACACATTAGGTTTTATGTTTATGGTAGCCTACATAAATGAACACAACAGTCACGCCCTCTCAGCCAGGTAATTTCCTATTCGACGGTTGAAGCGTTTAAGCCCGTGTGGCAGTGCAATGGCTCATATTCAATTTTCTTTCTAATTGCCCCAACTACCGCCCCAACCCGCACCCTCCCTCCATCTACGCCGCATTACCGTTGGCTTAACCAGACTGCTTAATGAACGCATCTTCTCCCCAGGGGCATGTGCGCATATATGTGTGTGTGCGGTTCTCAGAAACGGTATTCAGAGGTGAAGGGGTCATACAAATGGTTTGTGTTTCTTGCGATGTGGGGCTTGTCTTTGACAGGCACACGCATGCTGACTGATAATCTCAGCCTTGTGATGTGGGAACGACACTTTGCGACTTTAAACGCAGATCTGAGCTGAGGTGTTCCGTGTGCGGCATAAACACTTTTGTGATTCCGAGCTTTCATCCTAGACGGAGAGAGAAGAGAGACAGGGGGGAGGTGAGGGGGGTACACAGGAAGGAGGATGGACAGGAACATCAGGGAGAAAGAAGAGGAAGATAGAACAGGATCCGCGTGTCAGGGTAAAGAAACGCCTGCGGATTGCATTGTCTGCCGTGCTGAAATTACCGGCTCTGCCTCTCTCAAAAACATCCCAGCGGGAAACCGCCTAGAAGAGAGAGAAAGACATGGGGAAGTAGAAGAAAAAAACTCTTCCTTTCCTCTCGAAAAAACATTTTTGAAAGAGCATTTGCGTGACTTCATTAGTTTGTAGCGCAACAAGGAGGAACGTTTTGCATTTATTTACGGAATAAACAAGAGAGAGAGACCTTTCCAAATGTTTAACGTGCACGAACACGGAATCTCAATTAGCAAGAGCGTCTTGCACGTCGAATGAGACGGCAGGCCCTCTGCACGTGCTGAATCGATTAATGAATTAGCCGGCGGTGTGTGGATACGCCGGAGGTCTTCAATCAAATGCAGGCACACATGCAAAAAAAAAAAAAACGCGCAGAGGGAAAACGACGAACCGGCAATCTCTCTCTCACTCCCGTCCGTACGGCACAAGGGCCCCCCGGACGGCATATTATTCATCCGACAGACAAGCGAGAGAGAGAGAGAGAGTGCGCAATAAAAGCACGTCCTCGCAGGCGCACGCTGACTCAGGAGCTGCATATATCAAAATAAGAGGAAAAAGTGGAATTATCCAGTGTGCTGCGGAGAACGTGGAAGGAATACAAATACCACACGCATGCACACGCTCAATCTTCGTACTTCGCGCACGCTGCTTTCTGTTGGAAGCCTGTCTCTCTCTCTGTGGTAGGTTCGGCACAGAACGGTTTCCTCTTTAGAAACAAACTGTGGGCAATTTCCTGCACTGATTAGTCAGATTACATGCATTAGACAAGTGAAGTATTTAAAACGCAATAAAATAACAGGAAAAGAGGCTTGAGACTCAGGGAGATCACCACACACTGTCTGTTTCTCACTCGCTCTGCCGCGGTTTCGCTCTCTCTGTGATGAGATACACACACACACACACACACACATGCACGGTGGAAAATTAATTCAGGCACTGAAGGGAAGCGCTGTCTGTGAATACTAATGTCAGCATGCTGAAAGACCCCGGCAGCGCAGCACTCACACACGCATAGAACTCGAGACGCTCTTTAAGTGTGTGTGTGTGTGTGGGTGCAAGTTGGACAGGTGAATTGTTGGTATATGCTTACTGGCCTCTTTATTAGGTACACCTTGCTACTACCGGGTTGGACCCCCGTTTTCCTTCAAAACTGCCTTAATTCTTCTTGGCATATTTTCAACAAGGTGTTGGAAACATTCCTCAGAGATTTTGGTCCATATTGATATGATAGCATCACGCAGTTGCTGCAGATTTGTCGGATGCACATCCATGATGTGAATCTCCTGTTCCACTACATCCTAAAGGTGCTCAATTGGATTGAGATCTGGTGACTGTGAAGGCCATTGGAGTAAAGTGAACTCGTTGTCATGTTCAAGAAACAAGTCTGAGATGATTTGAGCTTTGTGACATGGTGCATTATCCTGCTGGAAGTATTAATCAGAAGATGGGTACACTGTAATCATAAAGGGATGGATATGGTCAGCAACAATACTCAGGAAGGCTGTGGCATTTAAATGATGCTCGATTGGTACCAAGGGGCCCAAAGTGTGCCAAGAAAATATCCCCCACACCATTAAACCACTGACAGGAGCGGCACCCGGTGTGGTCTTCTGCTGCTGTAGCCCATCTGCTTCAGGGTTCGATGTGTTGTGCGTTCAGAGATGGTATTCTGCATACCTTGGTTGTAACAAATGGTTATTTGAGTTACTGTCGCCTTTCTATCATCTCTAACCAGTCTGCCCATTCTCCTCTGACCTCTGACATCAACAAGGCATTTTCATCCACACAACTGCCGCTCACTTGGTATTTTCTCTGTTTCGGACCATTCTCTGTAAACCCTAAACCCTAGAGATGGATGTGCGTGGAAATCCCAGTAGATCAGTAGTTTTTGAAATACTCAGACCAGCCCGTCTGGCACCAACAACCATTCCACGTTCAAAGTCACTTAAATCCCCTTTCTTCCCCATTCTGATGCTCGGTTTGAACTTCAGCAAGTCGTCTTCACCACATCTAGATGCCTAAATGCATTGAGTTGTTGCCATGTAATTGGCTGAATAGCAATTTGTGTTACCAAGCAATTGAACAGGTGTACCTAATAAAGTGTCCGGTGAGTGTATGTGTGCGTTAGACAGGTAACGTGTGTGTGATAGACGGGAAAGTTTGTGTATGTTGGACAGGTGAATTGTGACATGCGTGTTAGACAAGTAAAGTGTCTACAAGTCAGTGGCAGCTGGTCAATAGAGGGCGCTAGGGCGCCGCCCTCCCTTAACCACATACGCAAAATAATAATTATATAAATTATTTAAATGTATATTTGGATGATGTGATATATTAGAAAATCTTCTGTGAAAAATATAAGTTTTTTCACCATCACAATTTGACCTCTCTGCCTGTCAGCATGTCTTAATTTCAGCTGAGGGGCGATCGAGAAATCGCCCACAGGAGGCGGGTCTTTGTAGAATTTAGTCAAATCCTGATTCAAGTTATAAATATTGCCTTTCGTAACAATATATTCAAGATGTGACATAAAATTTTGCCAATCAGCGTCCTCAAATCTTAACTGAAATGGGCGATTTTTCTGTCGCCCCAAGCAGCTAAAATCAAGGCTGGTCTTGTGGTCTGTAGTGGCGCAATTTTCAATTACGTGACAATGGTGGACTCAGGTTTTATTAATTCCGGACATGAACCTAACTCTGTACAATCTCTACTCCAATGTCCGTTTGAGAGGAGCTGGGTCCATATCAGACTGACGGTTTGATTTATTGTGAAGGATTGTTTGTGAAATTGTTTGCTGTACCAATGTGCCACAGCCCCACCTCAAAAAAAATTCACCAGCCGCCACTGCTACAATTGTTAGTAGGATGAATGTGTATAAATGAAGACAGGCTGTATAAATGTATGTGCGCTAGATACATGACATATGTATGTTATTGCAAGTTAGAAATGTGTGTCTTTTAGCTTGATCAAATATTTCTTCGCATATTACTCACACTTGTTTATGTGTGCGTTAGACAAGTATAAATGCATGCATTATACGTGTGCGTGCGTCTGCGCAAGTGTGTTAGGTGAAGTGTGTGTGTAAGAGAGAGAATGAGAGTCCTGTAGAAAGGTGTGCATGTGCGTGTCTGCGTTTTGCTCTTAACTGCTCTTTAATATCCTCCATCTCGTGCTCCCTAACGAGCCTCTAACGATCTGCGCGTCATTATGGCTCTGCTCTTCCGTTCCCGTTAATATTTACTGGCCACACACACATAAGCGCGTGCGCAGCGCATCTCATCTGCATGCTAAAGATCACACGGCTGCTGCATTGTCCTCTGTCGTACAGAGCGACGGCGACGGAACAAACAAATGTCAGATATTCCTGCCGCACGCGGGAGTCGGCCATCTTACTGATGTTTGTTTTCGCGGTTGTCGGGTCGTTAGTTGGCGGCGTTCGAGTAAACACAGCAGAGGACGCTTAAAGAGAGAATTGTGATGCAACCTGAACTTAAAATAATTCATATCTTAACTTCATTGAAAAAAAATTGTCATCTGCGCAGTGGTGGATTGCAATGTTTGACAATATTCCATTATAATTGCATTGCATGCAGAGTTGTATGTGTAATCATGCTCCCAAGAAATCGAATATGAGGAATATTCAGGTAATTTTACTCTTAGAAAAGTTAGCATGATGTATGTGACTGTGACTATGCAACTTTATATTTTAAGTGTGTGACGGTATAGGCAATTGCAGATTGCACGCTTTCCACTCAAAACAGAACAACATGCGCTGCTGTGGACGTTCTTGGGAATGGGCCTAGTGTGTTTTTACTTGAAATACATGAAAAATAACCTGAAATATTCTTATCTGCGTGTGTCCATTTTTGTGTATTTGTGTTGTTAAAACAAACACACACACACACACACACACACCAAGCAGGCTGATGTTGCTCAGTGACTTTGCTCTTGCCTGACAGTCTGTCTCGCTCCATCTCTCCCCTCTTCCCCGCTCTACTTCCCTCTCCGGCTTGCGGCAGCCTTTCATTCCGCTAACTGCCTCTCTCTCTCTCCCTCTCAGACTGATACGAGGACGACAGGGTAAGTGTGACGTACATTGGCAGCATTCGCAGGCTGCCTCGCATACACACACACACACACACATGTTGAGTGTGACGTGCGCTGGCAGAATTTGCAGCCTGCCTCCTTGCTTATCAGAGCTGTCGATCAGGGGCTGGTGACAGCGCCTGGCAGGCAGCGCCACGGGGAGCCCGACACGTAAATACACACACAAACGCTTGTTCCCAGCTGATCAACACTCACGCTTCCCCTACAGACAGAGGCCCACACATATATACGCACTGTAATGTACATACAACTCTTAGTATTTGCATTACTAGAGGTGCTTTTCAATAAACACACTGTATGTTCATGTATATAACATCTGTCTAGGGGGAAAAAACAACAACTAAAGAAATATTGCCTATGCATTAAATAACATATAATAATTAATAGTAATATTTTATGAAAATAGAATATTTAAAATAATTATATGAAATTAATATATACAGTAAAATGTGTTAATATATAATAATAAAGTTATAAATTAAAATGCTTTCTTGTGGTAAACTTGTTTAAAAACAATCATTATTTTAGCAATTCCATTTGTTGCAACTAGGTTTTTATTTTTTTTGGAAACCTTTGTCGCAATTACAATAATTTTGACTGGTTTATAATAAATAAGCTTATCAAAATCGATCTACCTGTCTTTCTCTGCATTTGTCTGTCTGTTTATTGTATCTATCTATCTTTCTATCGATATGTCTTTCTGTCAGTCATATGTTTAAATATTATAATAATAATCTGATATCATATATCTAATAAATAAAGATACATTTGGAAACAATCAATTTTTAGCAGTTTCTTTTGAAGATTGGTATAAAAAAAAAAACAGACATAAACAGGTTCTCGTGCCGCTGCATGCATGCTCTGCCAGAGAAAACCTGGAGTAAACAAAGGAACTTGAGCAAACAAATGTTGAAGTCTCGGCCACTCCGCATAAGCTGAAACACACATTTATTTGAACTGGTCTCGGGCGAGTCTTTATGCAATGCTTTAGCTAAATGGGCTTCAACAGACAACATACTTTGTTTTGACAGTTCCTCTGGAATGGTTTTGGGAAAACCAAAGAGTGAAAGCCCAGACCTGCCGTATCCGGAAATAAAACCTTGTGTGTGTAGTCTGTATGTTGAATGACAAAGATCAAAAAGTTTCCTTTTGTGTATAAACCGATTTATTTTCCTAATAAGCCACTTGAGTGATTTTGGTTTAAGGTTAATACTAATCACATTCACAGCTTTAAGTGTCTTATTATTTATAATGATATATAAATAATAGCAATTAGCAGTAGCAGTTGAATAACCAAATCAATAAGTAAATGCATTATTGTTATCATTATTTTTAGTAATTATTATTATACTTTTAAAAATACTTGAAATTAAAATTATTTTAAAATAATAATAAAAACAATGTGTCAGTATTCAGATGAATACTCATCCAAGCCTAATCAAATCAATAATTTTTATTTGATTTATAAATATAGATTGTCTTCAAGTTTAATCTCAGCAGTACAGGTCTATTTATTTGTCCAAGAGGGAACCAGAAGGTCGTTTCTGGTTCAGAGAGCTGTAAGACCTGACCAAACACTCCTTGAAGTCAAGTTGTATTAATCGATTGTCTTAAAATGTCAATGTCTGCCGGCCAAAGATGACTCAAATGATAACATCTCATCCTTGATTTCTATCTAGCTAAGGTTGGCCAGTAAGCAGATGTCGTTTGGTACAGAATGAACTATGAAGTGCCATCCACTTTCAGGGGGATTCTGGGAAAATAGACAATGGAAAGCTTTTTTCATCTTTATGTTAAAAGGGGGGACTGCAGGGAGAAACCAAGACACAGTCACTTTCAACAATCACTCAAAAAGCCACATGTGAGTGCAGGTTACGGTCTCTTACGTTATTGTTCGGCTTTCAAGTTAGTGGAAATGTATTACAGTTCTGAAAGAGGTTCACATTTCTCCACCATGCACCGGCTTTGTTGCAGGCACTAGCTCTAGCAGGCCTTTATGCTTGAAAGAGATTAAAGTCAAGGTCACGTGTGCCACGTTGTGTTTCTCAACTCCTAAGACATGTAAAACACATCCTCACAGTCTATACTTACACCACAGGACACATTCTTAGCTCAAACATTCCTGAAATCCCACTGAAAGCATGTGGAAAATTAATCTGGAAAAGTCCAACTTTTCACACATTAGATTTTTTTCCCCCTCTGCAATTTAAACCTGTTTGCTATTGCACTGTAATTTTTTTTTAATTCCTCTCACCTACTATCGTCTATCGGACCTCATCAATCCTTCCTTTCCTTTCTCTCCGCAGGAAGTCTCCGCTGGTAAAACACATGGATTCCATGAACAGCTTGATGAACAACCTCAAAGGTTTTTCCCCCAGCCGACGCTAGTGTTTCCCAGCCTTTTCAGGAAACACACACTCACACACACACATAGTGGCGTTTCCTCTCCCCTGCCCACAGTCGCCTACGCTCTGCCAGCAGACCTGCCGTGACCATGATGTCATTATTTCCCCCATAGCGCGGCTGCTTTTGAGCGTGTGGCTGTTTATCGGAAAATTCTGTCTGGGGGCTTTCACGGAACATGTGAGCTTACCACGGTCTCGACACTTGTGCATGTGTGTATAATCGGCATTAAAATGTCTGGTTTTCTTATTCTGTTGTTTGTGGCAAAACAAACAGCGATTCTCATACATTTTTGAGGCGAATAAATATACCGGATGGAGCCCAGTATTCATTGTCTCACCACACTGCCGTATTCAAGTATTCAATGTTCTTAACATGTAATTTGCACAAGTTTTTAATTTCAAGGATTTATCTCCTTGACATACTACTATTTCCAACTTTACCACTTAATGCGCGCGTGCATATATATTTGTTTGTATGAAGAAGATGTGCAAAACATTTATTTTACAAATGAAAATGATTTTTGTGGCAAATAAGAATTTTTGTTTGATTTTAGGTTTAGGTTAGGTTAGTCTTAATGATTAAATCTCCACCAGTATCATGTCGGTTCACTGTTTTTCACGGTACAGGTTTTGAAATGCCCCTATTACTGATGTTTGAAAATTACCTATCATGCAGTGTGTAACAAAGCTGTATGTAAATGTAAACAGTCTGCAAAATTGTAAAGCTGAATGTGCAACATAAATAGAGTTACTGTCTAAGCATCAGTGTGGGCTCGGTAGAAGTGCGTATCGAGGGCGCATAACTGGCGCATATTTATGTTGCCGCTGTGTTCGGTCGCTGTTCAGGTACCTCCACTCAGATTGTGCTCTTATTTACTTTTTACGTATTAAAAAAGTAAATAAAAATAAATTAAGTATTTTTATTAAAGTAAAATACTTTTTTATTTTTGCTTTCACTTTTTACACATGTAAAGTCTGCACTGATCAGTTACGACAAAAGAATACTTTTGGACATTGGACAATGCTACACTAACCTGCTTCAGGACACGTTATCCACGAATCCAATGTGGCCATTGGAGATACTTCGGAATGCGGAGTATAACAATGGTCACCTGAATAACCCCCAGAGGTGACGGATCAAGAAGCACCGTGGGAAACTAGCTGGAATCCGCAACAGACTGAGGGAAAGGGCTAACAGTCCTCCTCTACCGAGTATCCTGTTCACTAATGTCCAATGCTTGGAGAATAACATGGACAATCTTAGAGCCAGGATAAGTTTACAATGGGACATAAGGGACTGTAACATCCTTTGATTGACTGAAACATGGCTCACGACCTCGGACCCGGACACTGCTGTAATGCAGTCTGATAACTTTTCTGTTTTACGGATGGACAGAACAGCCGAGGCCGGTAAATCCAAAGGAGAAGTATGTTTCATGATCGACAAGAAATGGTGTGACCCCAGGAATATCTCCATTCAGTCGCGCTCCTGCTCGCCTCATCTGGAACATCTCTCCATTATCTGCCGCCCATTCTATCTGCCCCGTGAGATTTCATCGATCATTGTTACTGTGGTTTACATTCCACCACAGGCAGACACTAGCTTGGCTTTGTCTAAACTTCACGATGAGCTCAGCGGCTACATTAACAAACATCATGACGCTGCTTTTATCATCGCGGGGGACTTTATCAAAGCCAACCTTAGGCAGATCATGCTGAATTTATCAACATGTATCCTGTCCAACTAGAGGACCGAATACACTGAATCATTGCTACACTCAGTTTAAAAATGCCTACAATGCCCGCTCACTACCGGCTTTTGGCAAATTGGACCATGCCGCCATTTTCCTCACATTGGAATATAAACAAAGGCTCGTTCAGGAACCCCCGGTGAAGAGAGTAGTGACGCGCTGGTCCTCCCACTCAGAAGCTATGCTACAGGCGACTCTTGATGACGTCGACTGGGACATGTTCCGGGCGAGTTCATCTGACATCAGCAAGTTCACGGATGTAGCATCAAGCTATGTCAACATGCTAGCCGAGCAAGCCATTGAAACGGTAACCAGAAGGACATTCTCAAATCAGAAACCGTGAGTGGACAGAGCAATCCATGATGCGGTTAACTAATGCACTGCCGCATACAATGCAGTCGCGAAACATGAGCAAGTACAAGCATCGTACTATACTTTCCGACGTGCAGTAAGAGCCGCTAAACTCCGATACAGGGAGAGAATGGAGTCTCATTTTCAGCTCAATGACTCTCGACGCATGTGGCAGGGACTGAGGACCATCTGTTCCTTTGGAATTAAATCCTCCGCAGAGGTGAGAGCAGATCCGTTGCTGGCCGAAGAGCTAAACACTTTCTACGGCCACTTTGAATGCAATGGCGGCAGCACGACTTCCAATCAGCGCGTCAGGAAGCAGCAGACAGAGCAGCGGTGATCATGTTATCACCGTGTCGGAGGACGAGGTTCGGAGGGAACTAAAAAAAGTGAACGTCAGGAAAGCAGCCGGACCTGATTGGATTACTGGCCGTGTTCTGAGGTCCTGTGCTGATCAGCTTGCTGGTTTGTTTACATCCATCTTTAATGAGTCCCTTGCTGCCTCTGTGGTTCCCACCTCATTTAAAAAAAAAGGCTATCATCATCCCTGTGCCTAAGAACAATAAACCCTCTTGCATGAATGACTATCGTCCAGTTGCCCTCACATCAATAGTCATGAAGGTTTTTGAGAGACTTGTAAAGAACCACATTTGCTCCTCCATCCCTGTTGCTTTGCCTAAATAGATCTACTGACAATGCCATCTCTCACAACCTGCACTCTTCCCTCACACACATTGAAAGCAAAAATGGGAACTATGTAAGGCTGCTATTCATTGACTATAGCTCAGCTTTCAATACAATAGTCTCCATCAAGCTAGCTTTAAAACTTACAGACCTCGGCCTAAACTCTTCACTCTTCACCTCAAACTCCATCACCCTGAAAGTAGGAGCCCCAAAGGGTTGTGTCCTGAGTCCCCTCCCCTGCTCTACACTCAAAAAATGATTCTCCAACACTGTTCAGTTTATTTAAAAAAATTATTTTTATTTAACACTATTATGTTAGGTTTCCCATTTATACAATTGCATTGTGTTAAACTGACTTGAAACAGTTGCGTTTTGGCTCAACTCAATATTTTAATTTTGAAATAATTTTGAATAAAACGAATGGTTATGGGCATGTCATTGATGTAACAATACCATATTATGCTATGCTCATATCAAGTTGGCTAATGTCCAAAGTTAAGTAAATCCAACGAATATTTTTTTTGAGTGTAGAAGGTTGTCTACCTGATAATTTATTTTCCAGTGAAATGTTTTAGTGTGAGTTCAACAAGCTAAAAAAATCACTTCATCAATGTATCAATTTAATTTAAACTATATTTTATCAAATTGAGCTGGCCCAACTCAATTACATTTCACCGCTTGGATTTTTTTTTTATCAGTTTGGGCTACACATATTTATTGGATGGAAATCCTGCCCTCAATTAAATTGAGTTTATCCAATGAATAATTGTTTTGAGTGTACTCTCTCTACACACACGACTGTGTGTCCTCTCACAGCTCCACTTCTATTGTCAAATTTCCAACAATGATGAGACTGCATACTTGGATGAGGTGGAGAGACTTACATCATGGTGCCAGGACAACTGTCTCTCTCTGAATGTGAGCAAAACCAAAGAGCTGATTGTGGACTTCAGGAAGAGACAACAGCGGCCCTACACTCCTCTTATGATCAGTGGGACCCCTGTGGGGAGGGTGAGCAGTGCACCTTCAAGTACCTCGGTGTAAACATCTCTAAAGACCTGACTTGGACTTCACACATTCAAACACAGGTTTAGAAAGCCAGGCAAAGACTGTACCATCTGCGATAGCTGAGGAAATTTAGGGTCTCACCAGCTATCCTGAAAACTTTTTATTCAGGGGCCATAGAAAGTGTACTGACTGCATCTCAGTGTGGTATGGAAACGGTTCCAATCAAGACTGCAAAGCTCTGCAGAGAGTTGTGTGCTTAGCTGAGCGCATCTCAGGGTATGCTCTGATTGCTCTCCCCGTCTCATAACATCAACATGACTTTATTCTCTATTCACTATTCTCCATCATCCGTATTGCTGCTATGTTTATACCCTGTACAACCTGTTTGCACATTCTTCTTGCACATCCCTGTTTATACTATTATTATTTATTAAGTCTACAGTATACTGTCCTGCACATTTTATTTTATTGCACATTTTATTAATCTTTATTTTTTATTCTTATTTCTTTATTTTTTACATATATTTATGTACATTTTCTTGTGTTGTGTTACATATAATTGCACTGTCCATTGAGCGGACCTGACTTACATTTCACTACTGATTATATTCTGTATAATTGAGTATGTGGCAAATAAAACCTTGAATCCTTGAATTGGTGCGAGCTCCACAGTAGACTTCTACCCAACAGTCAAAGCGGCATTACGTCACGAAAGTGCAGACTCTGAGGAAGACCGTGAAGGTTTAGGGCAGGGGTGTCAAACTACATTCCTGGAGGGCCAGAGCCCTGCACAGTTTAGATTCAACCCTAATTAAATAGTTTGACACCCCTGGTTTAGGGTGTCATTTGGGACAGGGCCTAAAATTCAAAACCCATTTCAGTGAAGTTACCGTCACAAGTTACCACTTTTGCATTATGCCTGCCTACGTTCTGCGTGTACATCCTGCGGAAACTTGAACTACTGTCAAATGCTGTAGCTCATTTGTGTGGATAACATAATGTCGAGAAAACGCTGTGATAGTAAATTCGATTCATTTTAATTTTATCACTTCCAAAGGATGAGGCTGTGAAGGCTGTGAATTTCACTTTTATGTTGGAGCCGATAGCCTCCTGGGCAGCACGTCGACATGAGTAGCGTCATTGCGTTTCAGGCGTCCCGTGTTTTGATTCCCTTGTTTTGATTTGTTTGGACCTGCTTGCTCCTCCAAATCAAAACCTGTTTCTTTAATGTTCTGTCGAGCATTTAAAATATGTAGTTTTGTGTGTTGTGTGTACCCTCAGTGCAGCTTTATGTCTCTGAATTACTCATGTTATAGTTCTACTAATTTATAGTTCTGCTAATCAACTTTTGGCCTGCTATTATCTAGAAATTTGTCGATTTATATAGAATTTCTGTCATTCTAATTACTTGGAGTCATGATCAAGGATGGAGCAATACGTTGGTTTACAAACTGTAATGATTTATCAATTCTCTATGTCTGTGTTCAGCTAACGCATAGGAATCATTATTGTACGCAGTCAACCAATCACAACAGACTGGGTCACCGGACCAATCAGAGCAAAGTAGCCTTACATAAAGGAGAGGAAACATGAATCGTGAATTAAATATTTGAGAGGAGAGTCATTGAGAAATAAGTCAAATTTAAAAGCATTTATTAAAAGAAAATGAAAGTTTTCCTTTTTTTACCTTGCATACATGTAAACCTGTTGTTGGGGACTCCCAAAACCAAATTATGAATCTTTAAAATAGCATAAAATTTTAATCTATGCCAGCATTTATCTTGTTGGCTTGCTGGTATGTTCAATTTACCACTGCTTTTGTGTTTATGTAATAATTTCTAATTCTGTTCTTCATTCTTCAACTGTGATTTTGTAAAAATTTTAGGTTAACTCAAAAAACTATTTGCGCAAGGTCAAACATGTTTAACCTCTCAGGCGTTGGGTGAAATCAAAGCTTCCGAGGTTTCCATAAGCGCTTGAATTGTTATTCTCCATGTTGGTATCGCCGCCAGAATTCACCGCCTCGCCATGCTGCTGTATTCGTGTCGTGCCGCGGTTATTGAGGGCGTTCCAAGCTGCTCTGCCGTCTGTGTGTGTGTGCTGTCAGCTGGTGAGTAATAGCAGTCTCGGTCTCTAAATCTCGACGGACCGCTGCACCGTGGAACGGCGTAGCAGGCGGCCACCAGGGACGGGGTCTGTACATACGCACACACACACTGAATATTAATACACGCATGTGTGTGTGTGCGTGTGTGTGTGTGCTCGCTCTGGAGAGTGTCAACCCCCCCTCCCGTGGATTTGACTGGCAGGCAGGAGTGTTGCGAGCGTTTAGCCCTGCTAGATCCATGCGTGTCGGCCGGTGACTATGAGGACAGGGTCAATTAGAGGGTCAACGTGTCCCAAAGGGCAGCCACGCCTACATGTGCACACGCACACACACTCACTGACACATTTACACACTTTTTCCATCCTCTTGAAAGGGAAGCATCGATCAAATGCTCCATCGACCCTCTACCCATCTTTCAATCTCTTTCTATTCTTCTACGTCTGTGTGACTCGTGCAGATTTATAATGAATAATGCATTTTCTAATCAGCACTGGAAGGCTGTGTGTGTGTGCGTGAACTCCTATAAAAGAGGTGTGTTGCCCCTCAGCGTGAACTCCTATAAAAGAGGTGTGTTGCCCCTCAAGCAGAGTGGAGATTTGCAGGATGGTTAGCGAATTGCTTCAGGATGGAGGTTATACTTCGGACATCAAGTGTCAATGAGAAGCATGTCCTTAAAAACAAATGCAGTTAACGATGTGTGTGGTCATGTTTTGGGGAGGAAAAGGTTTGAAGATGTAATCCTTTCCATGACTTAGCGTTCCTAATCTCTGCTTTGCACTCAGTGAAAAATGTTGTATATCAAGGTTTTTTTCCTTGTTAGTGATTTATGGTTGATGGGCAGAGATTGCTTTCCCTATTCTCTCATCCGTCTCCCTACCTCTCTCTCTCTCTCTCTCTCTTTCTCTCCATAACTGCCCGGAGCGGAAGAAAAGCACGCAGTTGAAATTTATTGCCTACATTTTGCCTCCTGCACCGCTTTGTCTTATCCTCCGATTCAATTCATTGTTCTCACTAAACAGGGGGCTCTCTCCCCAAAGACTCATATGCACTCACACAATGTCAATGCTCAACAGATCGTGGGTTTTGATTTTGGCCACTTGCTTGTGCACGCGGCAAATGTGCACACACACACCCATCCCTAAACCCCTCCATCTTCCAGGCCGCTCAAACACACCCGTGACAGCTGTTGGCTCCATTGTTTCCATATGTGCTGTGTTGAGGTGAACGCTTACAGCTTTTTACCGCCACATGCAAAAGACAGACACAACGTGGAGAACTGCAATATAGATGTGATAGAAAACAGGAATACACGACACAAACAACAGAAACAGAGACATGGCAAAAAGTCGAAAAGGGACATGACCTGCAACTAGAATACAGATGGGACTGAATCACAGACAACTAGAATACAAATAACACAGAAAGCTGTGTCCTCCATTTTATTGTTTTATTCTTTTGAAATTTTTTATGTTGTTCCAGGTTTTCTGTGTTGTGTCTGTTACAATTGATGTGACACAAAACTAAAACATAGATGAGACACAGGGAACTACAGTACAGACGTGGCAGAACTATAATACAGATTAGATGTGGACAGCTAGTATACAGATGCAACAGAGAGAACTGATATAGAAACATGACAAAACTAAAACATAGACACTACAGAGATCTAAAACACTAGAGAACTACAAAACATGACACACAGAACTGAAGCACAGACCAACCAAAATACACCCACCACAGACAGAGCTGAAACAGACAACACAAACCCGGACACGACAGAAAACTAAACAGATGACACAGACAACATACAAACATGACAGAACTGAAACACAGACACAAACAATAAAGTAGAATACAGACATGATGAAAAGAAGTTAAGACACAAGAGAGAACGTCTCGGTTACGTATTTAACCCTCATTCCCTGAAGGAGGGAACAAAGACATCACGTCGGATGACTGACGAATTGGGATCTCGTATAGAGAGACCAATCCACTTCGAGTGTAAACTAAACGAGCCAATGCACATTGGCATGCGATTTATTGCATTCAGCTGCCGCTGATCCCAGCGTGAGTATAAGTAGGCAGCAGGTGAATCGCATATTCAGGTTTTTGCTGAGGAGCCGAGTCGGGATCCGGCCGCTCAGCAGTGGTAGAGCAGCCATCTCCTTCAGCAAATGAGGGTTACATACGTAACCGAGATGTTCCCTATCAGTCTGTCACTCTCGACGTCACGTCGGATGACTGACGAATTGGGACCCCTACCAAAAGGCCACGGATACTGCCCCTTCCAGTGTCCCGTGGAAGCCTCCTGTGCCGTTACATTTTGGTGCAGGTCAGGGCCCCCTAGGAAGACCAGTTACTGTTGCTATGGCACTACCCACTCAGTAGGACTGGATAACACTGGGAAAAGTATGAACACCTGAAACCGGAGCCCCTCAGTGCTTCTACCCTTTTAAGGTGAGAATACAGGAGGAAACTGGTTCCACACGAAGGCTATAGAATCTAGCGAACATGTTAGGGATCGCCCAGCCCACAGCTCTACAAATATCTGTCAGCGAGGGGTGCCACAAGCCAGCGCCCAGGAGGATGCCACACTTCTTTTAGAGTGAGCTCTCAACCTGAACAGGCAAGGCACACCCTGTGCCTGATAAGCCAGACTGATGGCGACCACTATCCAGTGGGCCATCCTCTGCATGGAGATGGGATTCCCCTTCTGCCGGCCTCCGTTGCAGACAAAGAGCTGGTCTGAGGTCCTAAAGCTTTGCGTCCTGTCAACGTAACATCTCAATGCTCGGACAGGACAAAGCAAAGCTAGGGCTGGGTCCGCCTCCTCCGGGTGCAGCGCTTTCAGGCTCACCACCTGGCTCTGAAGGGAGTAGTGGGAACCTCAGGCACATAGCCGGGCCTCAGGATTATCTGGGAGTCCGCCGGTCCAAACTCTAGGCACAAATCGCCGACCGAAATGTCCCCAACCCTCTTGATAAAGGCCAGTGCAAGCAGGAGTAGAGTTTTCATTTTCTTTGTAACTTCGGCTCGACTGTCTGCAAAGGCACGAATAGGCCCTACTGTAGTGCTGTGAGCACTAGAGACAGGTCCCAAGAGGGTATAGAGGGGGGGGGGGGGGGGTGGAGGATTCAACCTTCTTGCCCCACTAAGGAACCTGATGACCCAGTCATGCTTCCCCACTGACTTCCCTTCAAGTCCGAAACGTCTCCAAATCAACTGGACCGTCTGGGGATGTAGTCTCCACTCTCCGGGGAGCACAGCTTGTGACAGCTTGTCGGCTGCCCCTGTTGAGCAAGCCCAGAATATGAATGGCGCGAAGCGACCTCAGATGCTTCTGACTCCAGAGGAGGAGGTGGCGGGCGAGTTGGGACATGCGACGGGAGTGTAGACCACCTTGTCGGTTTATGTATGTAATGGTCGCAGTGATGTCCGTGCGGACCAGTACTTGCTCGCCTCGTAAGTGCCTCTTGAGAAGGTTCAAGGCCAGGTGTACTGCCAGCAACTCTAGGCAGTTGATGTGCCAGTGCAGTTGGGGACCCGTCCAAACCCCCGACACTGCAAACCCATCGAACCTGGCCCCCCAGCCCTTGGCGGAGGCATCCGTGTAAACCACAGCCTGCCTGGAGACCTGTTCCAGGGGCACTCCTGCCCGAAGAAACAAAGGTCTGACCACGGGGTGAAGGTTTAGCAGCAGTCCGGAGTGACTCGGACCCAGAGCATGCCGCGCTGCCACGCCCACCTCGGGACTCGGCCATGGAGCCAGTGTTGAAGCGGTCTCATATGGAGCAGCCCCAGCGGCGTGACTGCAGCCGCCATATGGCCCAGGAGCATCTAAAACTGTTTCAGTGGTGCCACTGTCCTGCTCTTGAATGTATTCAAGCAGTTCAAAACCAACTGAGCACGTTCCTGCATGAGGCGCACTGTCTGATTGAACGAATCCAACTCCATACAAAGAAAAGAGATCCTCTGCATTGGGGAGAGTTCACTCTTTTCCCAGTTGACCCGAAGGCTGAGGTGCGAGAGCACCAAATCCCTGTGTTCGCATAACTGATCCTGCGACTGAGCCAGTATGAGCCAGTCATCGAGGTAGTCGAGAATGCGCACGCCCTGTTCTCTCAAGGGAACAAGGACTGCCTCCGCTACTTTTGTGAAGACACAGGGTGATAGGGACATTCATTACCAAAGAAGCTGGTTGTTCACAGAGTGCTGTATCTGAGTGTTAACAGAAATGGTATTGTAGTTTTAATTGTGTCTATGTTTTAGTTCTGCCTGTATTCTAGTTTTTTTTTTGTCATGTCCACTGTTCTCTCTAAGCTGTGCGTGCCCGAGAATTGCGTATTTTTTGTTTTTTTTTAGAATTCAATCAAATGGCTTCCCAACTAATTTTTCAACGCGTGCGCGGTCGCGCAGAGAAATAATGTGCCGTGCACACGCTAAAAAATTTGTTTGGAAGCCATTTCATTGAATTCGAAAAAAAAAAAAATCACAATGCACGCACAGCTTAGAGGGAACAGTGGACATGACAAAAAACTAGAATACAGGCAGAACTAAAACATAGACACAATTAAAACTACAATACCAATACGACAGACAAAACTGAAACAGACAACAGAATACAGACATGACAGACAAAACTAAAACACAGATGCAACAAAAAGCTAGAATACAGACAAAACATACAAAAATACAACAGACAACAGAAAAACAGGATACAGACACAGACAAAACTGAAACAGACAACAGAAAAACAGAAAACAGACATGTCACACAACAGACAAAACTAAAACAGTCACATGCAACAAGAAACTAGAATACAGACACAACAGACAAAAATAAAAAGAGACAACAGAAAAACTGAATACAGACATGACAGACAAAACTGAAACACAGACACAACAAAAAAGTAGAATACAGACACAACAGACAGAATTTAAACACAAACACGAAAGAGAACTAGTAAAGAGACACAAAATAATTGCACAGACATTAGAGAAAAAATAGAACTGAAACAATAACAAAAATCCCAGACAACATGAAAACTAGAACACCAACAGTAACCAAAACAAAATATGCTATATTTTGATAAATCTTTATATGGCACAGGGAAAAGCACAGGGAAACAGTCAGCACAGGTACACTACACACAACTGAACAAAGCATCAGCAGCTCAGAGATTCTACCAGCAAAGAAAAAAATGAGTCAGAAGAAGAGGGGGAAAGTTAGGCACATGGAGAACATCTCAGGCAGCACAGGCGCACCGAATCTCTGTGCAGCACCGTCTCAGAGCGGCGTCGACTATCTAGATAAGAAGCTAGCGGAAACGCTGCGCCCTGCGCTGTGCTAAAACAGCCCTTCTTAATCTCCCACCAGGCTGACCCCCACCCCTCTCTCCCTCCCGCTCGCTCGCTCGCTCCATCTCTCCGCACAAAGCTTGTCACTCCTCTGTTCTCCTACTGCGCAGACACGTACGCCTTTTTCTATCCTACCACGCTCCCGCTTTCGCGCGCACACACGCGCTTTCTCTTCTCCGCTCGCTCGCTGATGAAATCTCCTCCCCCCCCCCCACACCTTCTTGAGATCCAGTCATCCGCTTAATGGGGCTAATTCATTACTTTGAAACACAATCATTTATCAGAAATGTATTACAGGGACGTCAGGGGTTCAAAATGAGAAATCCTCGGCTCAGTCTCTCACCGTCATAATCCAATATGTTGCGGGTGTGTGTGTGTTTTACGACAGCGTGCTGTACACTCTTGACCCGCTTCAGACGCCTTCTGTTGGGTTGTACCTCAGATTTTAGCGTCCTCACGCTCTCTCCTCTGCGCAGAATTAATTTTCCCTTCCTCTCGCCGCTGGAAACCGGAGGCAGAGTGAATGCTGCTCGGCTCTCAGGAAGTACACACACATACACACACTTCTGTCAGGCGCGCACACACACATCCGTCTTGCTGCGCTCAAAAAAGCGCAAGCTTTTGAAAAATGAGGGAGGACTCGGAGCGATAGTGATTATTCATTAGGCAAAGTAAACGACAAACATCTCTTCTATTTCGCACACACATTATCAGAGCGAAATCTATCTCCTCGTTTTCTGTGTGTGCGTGCGTGTGTTTTCACTCTCACTCACGTGTTCTCGTTCTTGCTCATCGTCAGCTCACAATCTTCTCGATATGAGTCAGTCCGTCCGTCCATCTGTGTAACGTTAGCTAGCTACGCGTAAACACACCTGTACGCCAATAGAGGGGAAAACCCTGCTGTAAAGGCTTGTGGTTAAACAACCGTTACACACACGATTTTCATATAGGCTAGGGCTCTTTCAACCTCATAGGAATTGAACAGATCAATATCAGCAGTAAACAATGTTTAGAAATCTTGAACTAAACGCATAAAATTAAGGAAAGTAAAAAGTTAGTTGGGCTTCTTTTGTGTAACATTTTCTCACTGTTTTCTCTTATACACTTTCTCATGTCAAATTTCTACATTAAATTTGTTCGTGAAAAGGTGCAAGCTAATCTGGGCTGGTTAATCACCCAGGGAGTAAAATATATGGTTTTAAATGCAATTAACTCATCCCACCTTATTTTTAATAGCTGTTAAACACTTTTCCAAATATTAAAAATCGCTAATATCAAGATTATTTACTCATGGCAACCAAGATGTTTGACCATGCTGCAAACAGAAAGATAAATTAAACCAATCACTGCCACTACAAAATTATTTTAAGATCCTCCCTCACAGCTGATTGGTTAATATAAGGGTGTATTCACACCAGGAAAGTCCACTAGTTCACTTGCTTTGGTCCGGACCAAAAACGATGTTGATTTTTTGGTTTGACGTGGTTTGCTTTCACACTGCCCTTTTTTGCATGTGAACCAGAAATTGTAATCAAAACTACAGGTGTGCTAAAGTCATCCATTCATTGGACAGAAATTCTCAAGCAGAGAAAACAGGAAGTGTAAAAACAGGCTAATGATCTTTTGTAGTGCACTTTTTATTATTTTACTGATTTGGTGTTATCAGATACTAACACAATATGAAACTTATGAGACAATGTCATATGATATTGTAATTATGACTTTGTCGGAAACAAAATACACCGTCATTTTTTCTCATAAAGGTAAGAATACATTGTTTGGAACTGTAAAGGGTCTATTTTTATTTGTGTGCACTCACAATATCAATAAAACATTGTGCTTTTGTCAAATAAGAAAACAAACAGGATGCGCTTGCTCATCTTGAGCAGGAGCGCTTCACAAACATTAACCGAAAATCAGCTAATATTTTCCTTACAGACATGAGGAATATATCAACAGAAATCTTTAAATTACTACAAAATTAAATCATTCAAATCCTAAACAAAACCCTTTCATTATGTAATCCAAGACGCATTTTTTCTAAAGGCGCGTCCAATTATGAGATGATGAGTCAGGATCATCAAATTCATCTTTGCGACACTGACTCAGAAAACACTAATTTATCAATAAATAATTCAAATATCACCTTACTATTTCCCTTCAACATATAGATGGTCACATTTGTGGCAAGCTTTAGCCTATTTAGGGCACTCATGTTACATTGGTGTGCTCCATTGTCAGGAAAACTCATAATTTTAAGCATTGGGGTTTACAAACAAGTAATTGAAAAGCAAAAAACAGCACTACATGTGCAAGCTGTCTGTTTCTGAGCGTGATTTCTACAATCGGGTCGGATCGAGGTTGAGTCATATTCACACCTTAAACGAACCGTACCTTATGACCACACCCTACATAAAGTCAAATAGCTCAACTTTTTTCATCATTGATACTCACTATTAAGCTACCTGGTCTCATGGCATTTACGTACCTGGGTGCACTTCGAATACTCCGTAACTCCGACACCTTTTATTCCTTTTCACACAAATGTACAGAGTTTTGATTAATAAAGCGTAATTTTCACACAATTACTTGAAGAACATCATGTTTTGACTTCAAAACAATAATAAAAAGCTGGGAGATTTGAAAACTGATGCTTTTGAACGTTAGCATCGCACATATCCAGCCTCGTATGGGTTTTCATAGATGGTAAGTTTGTTCGGTAGCGAACAAACGTACAAATACGTTTTTCTATCAGTTTTGCATTTGTTAATACTATCGGGTAGGTTTAGGGTTGGGTTTGGTGTAGGGCATATTTCCAACACGATAGAGCATTAACTTTTAGGGACAGACCCCGGATATTTGAATTCTGAACTGCCTCAATATGTACCTGTAGCAACATAATAAAAAGAGAGCAATATGTACCTATATCTACGTAATAAAAAAGTGCCAGGGTTCATGTATTTAACACCACTCAGTCGACATTTCTCTTTGAAACTGTAGCGAAACATGCAGTAAGGTACGTAAAACGGTGTCGCACAGAAAGTGCACAGAGGTACGTATTTTTAATGAGACCAGGTTGCTGTTAAGTGTAAGCTACAAAAAATATTTTCAAGTATGGATTTTAATACATCATATTATGGAAGTAAAATAGGTTGCTAATGTGGCGTGTGAATTTAAATGAAACATTTGACTATAACAAATAACAAGCCATAAACCAAACCAATGAAAATAAATACAAAAGTTAAGCTCTGCCATGTTTGCCTTGTTATAGGTGCAGTAAGCAATTTCTGAGAAACACTGTTGATATTTGAAGTCATCAAATCAAACATACTCAAATGGATCACACCGCAATCTTGATAGCTTCACCCCCAAACAACACAGGCAACTGCCCCATCGTGAGTGGACAGGCCCCTGTTTTGGTGCTCAATCCAATACACTTTAAACGGCGTTTTTCTGAAAGCGCTTACTGTAACCTTTTAAATCTAAAACTAGACAAATTCTGTGGCAATCAAAAAGACTATGTATTTTTAGCATTAATATTTTGAGCAGTTCTCAAAAAAAGAGTAAATTTTTGTTGACTATGTGAAATTTGCGTGTAAACAGAATAGGAACATTGACACATTTTACCGTATGCGACCCAAACGCTGCAATTAACCTTGGCTTTTGTGTGTATTTGTGTGTGCGTTTGTGGTCCGGTTTCTCGGGTGATGGTTCTCTTTTCATCAGGGCTGGATGGAGAGATTAATAATGGATGTATAATGGATCTATAAATAGATGCAGGGCTTCAGTCCCTCAGACCAAACAGAAGACAGCACAGGGTAACACGCACACACACTGCTCTGCCATTCACCTCATCCTAGCCCTGGCTCTGTGTACACAGCCAATCTATTCATCTCTCTCCCTCCGCCGGCATTAATAAATGATCCTAGCCCCACACACACACAGGCTTTAAATATTCATTGGTCGGGCGGCGCTGTTGGTCTTGGGCAGCTCTGGGCGGCAGTAAACGCAGACTCAGGCTCTCACTGGCACATTAGTCATGCAAAAAGCTGTCACACGCATGCACACACACACACACACAGTCTCTGCTAAATACTGCAGAGGTGTCTACTCGCCCGTCGTTTCTTCTCCACCTGACGGCTGCCGTCTCTCTATCACTCATCCTTATGCCATTCTCTGGCTCTCTCTTCACTGTCTTTTTCCTCGTCTTTGTCCTATCTCTCTCATTACAGTCTCGTTCTTTCTTTCACATTGCTGTCTTTCTCTTCTTGGTCTTATCTATTTGTTCTTGTTTCATCTCTCTCATCTTTACATCATATTTCTTAGATTTGCCCTAACTCTGTTTCGGGACTTTCTTGTTTCACTGTATCGTCTATTTCTCATCTTGATCTTCTGTGGTTCATGTATTTACCATCTGTCTCATCTCTTTTAATTTTTCACCTCATCTTTCTCCTGTCTCTTTCATTACGGTCTCATTCTTCCTATCGGATTGCTGACATTCTTTTCTCTGTCTCATTTTTTTTTCCTGTTTTATCTTTCTCAGTTCTGTCTCACATCTTGCACATCTGTCTTGCTCATCTTTGCTCTAACTTTCTTATTTAACTCTTTCTTTTGTTACATTTGTTACATCTTGATCTTCCTCCTATCATGTCTTTCACATTTGCCTTTTTCATTCCTGTCTCCTCTTTGATTTTTGCCTGAACTCTTTTTAATTTGTCTCTTGTCGCTTGTTCATCACTCTCTCATATCTCTTTTAACGTTGTCTTCTGTCTCATCACTTTCTCCTCTCTATGTCACATCTCTCTCATCATCACCTCATGTCTCATTAATCTCTGTATTACCTCGTTCTTTGTCACATCTTGATCTTCATATATTTCCCATCTGTTTCTTTCTCCTCTATGCTGTCTCCTTCTCATTCTTGTCTCCTGATTTCTGCCTAATTTCTCTCTCATCTTTTTTTTGCTCAGCCAAAACTTTCATATTTGCTTTAAAGGGTTAGTTCACCCCAAAATGAAAATTGTAATCAATTATTCACCCTCATGTCATTCCAAACCCGTAAGATCTTCGTTCATCTTTGGAATGTACACCTCTTTTTGCATAAAGAAAACAAAAATAACAATTTACTCAACCATTTTTCTCCCCTGAGTTACGTCTTCCGCCATTTTGAAGAGTATCACAATGCATACACACGCTTTCGCCTAAGCGTAAAGAACGTTTATTACGCAGCCTTCATTCATGTGCGCGCTTTCCCCCTGAACGTAAACAACGCTAATTACGTCAAATACGTTCTTGGGTACTCTCCAAAATGGCGGAAGACATAACTCGGGAGAGAAGATGTGTTCCTGTGTGGATCAGTGATAGAGCATTGCGTCAGCTGCGCAAAAGGTTGTGGGTTCGATTCCCAGGGAACACATGTACTAATGAAAATGTATAACCTGAATGCAATTGTAAGTCGCTTTGGATAAAAGTGTCTGCTAAATGTACGAATGGTTGGCAGAACCTGATTTTACCAAGTACGACATGCTCCTGGATCAACATCTTTGTTGACCCTGGAACAACATTGTTATTAACCAATCAGATTTCAAGAACAAGTTTATTATTTTTGTGTAGTTTAGGCTTACAATCAGTGTTTGGTGCTTGTACATCAGTGTCATTCATCTATCATTTCCTCTGATTTTAGGGATTACTCATGGGTAAGGTTAGGTTTAGGGTTAGGGAAATGGTCAAGATTAAAATGTTGTCCCAGCAATATATGTTAACCCAGGAACACATTTAACTCAGCAAAATCAGGACGTGCGAATGGTTGAATAAATTATGTTATTTTTGTTTTCTTTGCGCAAAAAAAGTATTCTCGTAGCGCTGCAAAGCTGAAGTTGAGCCACTGATGTCACATAGACTGTTTTACTGATGTATTTACTACGTTTCTGGACCTGGGGACATTTAAGTTGCGTTGCTGTCTATGGAGGGTCAGATAGCTCTCCGATTTTATCAAAAATATCTTAATTTGTGTTCCTAAGATGAACGAAGGTCTTATGGGTTTAGAACGACATGAGGGTGAGTAATTAATGACAGAATTTTAATTTTAGGGTGAACTGACCCTTTAACCCCGTCTCTTCTTTCTCATCACTTTCTCCTCTCCATCTCACATCACTCTTATTATTCTCATTAATTTATAATTTCTCTCTTTGTCACATCTAGACATTTGTCATGTTTTTCTGTTTTCTTTCACGTCTTTCACCTTCACTTCTTTGCATTACCTTTTTTCATTGCGTCTTTTTCTCATTCCGGTCTCATCTTTGATCTCTGTTCTACTTTCTGTTTCATCTGTATGTCTTTCCCCCCCTGTCATCTATGTATGCATGCATTCTGTACCTTACAGGGTACTTTCGTGGCAAATGTACCTTTAGGTACAGAAACAATACCCCTATTTTTCTGTGTGCATTATATAATTTATATAAATGTATTTAGAAAAATAAAGACAAACAGGGCAGAAAGACCAACAAAAAAGACAGACAGGACACAGCAGACACAAAAAGTTAAATAGCTCTATAGGTCTGTATACAGAGAATGATGCTGTAAAGGGTTAACTGAGAGAGTGAGAGTGCCCAAAGCTCACAATGGACAAAATGTGTGTATGTGTGTGTTCCAGGAAACAGGATGTCCTTTTGTGTGCTGCAGTGTTAAAGAGATGTGAAACTCTACGACGGCACAGGCCGCTCTCCTTAAAACGCAGCACCACCGCATATGTGCCTACGTGAGAGAGCATACACATGCATCTATCACTGCTTAGACATCGCAATCCAACAGAAACCCCGCACTGTTAGTGATCTGAAAGAGTCAGAGGACGCATGAGAAAACACGAGGAGAGAGAGACATGGCGCTGCTGCCGGAGAATAATTTATGCACGACTCCGATCACACACAAGATGTTCCAAGAGAGAGAGCGAGCGAGCGAAAGACTGCGCTGTTGGGAAAATCTGCAAACAAATTCCTGGTGCATGTGTGTGCGTGCATGTGTGCTTTCGCAGCAACCATGACCCTGCCCTGGCCTCTACTTCTTACATCAAAGAGGATTATGGGACAGCTAACAGTCTGTCAAGAATCTGACTGAAGGTCCGTGCTGGAAAAAGAAAATAGAAAATATGGATAAAAAACCGATTGACTGGAAGACGTGTATGAGCAAAATCCATATTATCTGTCAAATTCTTCCAAACAGCATCACAGATTGTCTGCAAGAGAAGAAAGAGCATATGAAACATTTACAAAAAAAGTTTTGAAATATGTTAAAGCATATAGTGCTGGCTGTGAATTTATGATGATTATTATTATTAATAAATGTATTTATTAATGACTTTACCTCAGTTAAGGAATTCACAAAAATACAATTACTTTCACATTTCACGTGTTCAAAAGATGACGTTCCGTCTCCAAAAACAATAAATGACAGTCAGACTTTTGCAAGACATCTGTATCCTGGCTGACCCTTCAGTGAACACTCCAGAAGAAATGTGAGGCTCCTAAAAGCATCTTACGTTACGGAATTATGAAATATTGATTATACAGAAATGAAACGATCCCACGCAAATTGCTAAAGCTGTGGTAAATTACAGGGTGGAGCAGAGCAGAGAGTCAGCCATGATGTGACAACACAAGAACACTGCCAATAGATCCTTTTAGGGCCGACGTCACAATTACGTCATAACGCTAACTGGAGGCAAAACTAAGGGAAAACTGGAGGCGGCCCATTCAAACCAGTGCAGATTCGGCTACATAAGGAGCTTAAAATCTCATCTTGTTGTGATGTTGGGTGCCAGAATCGACGTAATACAGCCTCAAATTAGAAATTTGATCACATACCTGCTACCACTGCCAGACAAAAAACAGACGACAACTGTGGTTAAACGAGATAAAACGAGCGGACTGGACAGAAACAATTGTCAAACATGCTCGCGTTTACAGCGTAAACTTCTTATCAGAAAAGGTTAAATAAATTATTGTCTTTTGTTGTTATGGGTGCGTGTTAAGTTTTCCTGCATCACGACTACGTCGTGTATGAAATAATGTCTGTGTGCATGTGTGTAAAACAACAAACTGACGATTTATATGCTTAATCATCTGTAATTGTATATACATTGTTGTGATTAATTGTGGCTGGAATAATAATGTAGCTGTAAAAATAGTTGCCTGCTGGAACTGAAATGTATTTACATCTCCATGACTAGATAGACACGGTGTGTTTAGATGTGAGTCACTCAACCTGAGGGAATCTTGTCAGATCGTCCAAGCTTTGTAACATCAAAGTGAGTGTGTAACGTTACAGGTCGGCCAATCTGGTTTCGTCCGTTACAGTTAACCTTTTCAAATAACAATCGCGGTCCTGGACAGTGAGCGACCTTACATATGCAGGTAAAATTGGGTTTTCTCCAGTCATTGTTAAAAAAACAAGCTAACAAACGTCATAGCTAGCATTGGTGAATCGGTCAGTGAAATCATTATGCCTCTACCTAAGCTTTGCCCACAAAAAAACTTCACAATGTTTACTAAAAGAAAAAGGGTCTGTAAATCAATAAAACTGTCTACGCTGCAAGTATGCAATGCGATGTGACAAAACTAGAATATTTCCGATATAATCATCAAATCTGTCTATAGGCTACCCTGCAAGTGAGCGAAATGGTGCAACAATGTCATTTAAATTGCAAGTGTTAAATGCGACAAAGTTACAACTTTTTTATTATAACCAACAAATCTGTGTACACTTCAAATGAGTCATGCAACAAATATAGAATGCTTGCGTTAATGAAACCTTCATGTATTCCCCAATTGTAAGTCGCTTTGGATAAAAGGGTCTGCTAAATGTAAATGTACACTGCAAGTGAGAAATGTAATAAAACTACTATTATTACATTTTACCATTTTTGACACTGCAATCAAGTGAAGCAAGGTACACTCTAAAAAATCCTGGGTTATTTTTTAACCTAAATGCTGGGTTGAGCCTTTTGGGTTTTTTTTCAGTGTTTGGGTAGTTTTTGTGTTACCCAGCCCCTGGGTCAAATGTAACAACCCATCTTTTGGGTAGTTTTTTTGTGTTACTCAGATCCTGGGTCAGAGTAACCCAGTGGTTGTGTTTATTGCGGGGATTTTGCGTTTATTAAAATATGTCCTCAGAACTGTTTACTGTTTGTTGTTGAGCAGGTTATGAAGGCAATCGCAGTACATTTCCTCCATGAGTGAAGTGCAGGGTGGCGGTAATACACTGGTAATAAATCAATATATTCATTTCTGAGGGAACATATGACCCTGAAAACTGGAGTAACAGCTGATAAATATTCTGATTTGCATCACTAAATTAAATTGTATTTTTAAAGTATATTAATTATGCATTATATATATATATAGTATCGATATCTTCAATTTTTTATAGTGGGAGCGATCTAGTTTTGTCACAGTTGCAGTGGAGATGTGTTAGGTGT
The DNA here is from genome assembly GCA_003573665.1 of Oxygymnocypris stewartii. NCBI lineage: Eukaryota > Metazoa > Chordata > Actinopteri > Cypriniformes > Cyprinidae > Oxygymnocypris > Oxygymnocypris stewartii. The sequence continues at coordinate 1,405,632 of QVTF01006346.1, forward strand.
TAGAGCCAGAGCTGAGATCTGCTGTGTGCGTGTGTGTGTGGCGCGGCGTAGCTCGGTGGAGTAGGAGATAAGCAGCAGCGTAAAGCGTCTCGGAGCCTTGGGAAATGTGTGTGTGCGTGTGTGTGTCTCAAAAGGATTAGCAGGGCTGGGGGCCGGCGCAGGGAGGGGGAACAAAACGCCTCGAGGACTGAAGGGCCCACATGAGACAGTCACACACTCACGCAGAGCAGCGGAGCCTCGCTGGCTGAACAGAACGCTGTCTTTTCCTCTTTTCTGTTCATCACTCGTCTCTCGCTCTATCTCTGTTTTCACAACTCACTGCCTCTGTGAAAAATCAGTCGCTCCGCTGAGCAATGTTTGCTGTGTGTGCGCGCTTTTGAGGTGTAACGTAGTTCAACTGAAGTGTTAGCGAGTAACTAGCTAAAAGTTGCGGTACTACATTTTTCAGTAACGTGATGTTTTTGCAGTGAAATATGACAAAACTAAAATTTATTATTTAACAAGTTTGTGCATAATTCTGGATCGAATTGAGAATACCTTCATTTCAATTCATTCCTGACAGACAGATAGATCTAGTTAGTCATTTCCAAACACGCTACACCTTGAAACCACATACACGCCAAAGTTACACACCTGTCTGGTCTAGTTAGCCAACAAAAGAACAATAAATACAGCTGTAGCTTACGGTATAAACTGTGAGTGAGAGAAGTTCTCTCACACTGAATCGAATGGATGCAGTCTTTAGGGAGCGAGAGTCCGTGGGTAAGAGAAACGAGACACAGATTAGAACCGGATAGAGAGATAAGCGGGGAAATCAAATGTGGGTGGAGGGTGCCATGCTACTTAAGTAAACACAGGGAAACACACACACACACACACACACACACACACACATGCGCGCACTTGTTTTTTTTATGGTTTACGGGGACTCTCCATAGGCGTAATGGTTTTTATACTGTACAAACCGTATTTTCTATCACCCTACAATAACCCTACACCTAAACCTAGCCCTTACAGGAAACTTTGTGAATTTTTACTTTCTCAAAAAAAAACACTAATTATGTATGATTTATAAGCCTTTTGAATTATGGGGACACTGAAACTTTCCTCATAATTCACCATCTCCTTGTAATACCTATGTCATACCCATGTCATTATACAAATTTGTGTCCTCATAAACCACATAAACACGCGCACACACACACACACACAAATCACTGTGTGTTTCCGAATGTTGTGTCAGTCAAAGTCAAAGAGCTCAATGGGAGGTCCGTGATTGGAGCCCCTGGCATTTACTACAGAAGAGAGAAAGTGAGAGAGAAAGAGATTTGGCTTTACTGTAGATTGTTGTGATCAAGACCAGAGGACGTACTATCCAGCCGTCAGGGGAAAGGATGGATGTTTATGCACGCATATAAATTGACAGGGCTACATTGCCTATTATCTTCAGCAGGAGGTTTATTATATCCTATCTATGCTGCAAGCAAGTGGTGTGAGGCGCTAAAGCTAACATGTCCCAGTTATTATCAATGACATTACCTATACTAGTAATAGTTTTGATGTACTCTGTCTGACTGAAACCTGGCTTAAAACAAATGATTATATTGGTCTGAATGAATCTACTATACCAAGCTACTGTTATAAGCATGAGCCTCGTCAGACTGGTCGTGGCGGTGGTGTCGCAACAATATATAGTGATATTCTCAATGTTACTCATTAACATTGAGGCCCACGCATCGTTTTAATCATACGCTAGATTTAATTATATAGCATGGAATTTATCTTACTGATATAGATATCATACCTCAAAGTGATGATGTTACTGACCATTTCATTGTATTGTGCATGCTGCATATTAATGATTTTAACTATATTGCTCCGCGTTATTGTCCAGGCAGAATTATTGTTCCAGCCACTAAAGACAGATTCACCAATAACCTGCCGGATTTATATAAACTGCTCTAATGTACCCATAACTACAGATGAACTAGATAAAATTACTAGCAACATGGGAATTATCTTCTCTAATACATTAGAAACTGTTGCCCCCATCAAATTAAAAAAGGTTAGAGAAAAACGTGCTGTGCCATGGTACAATAGTTATACCCATTCTCTCAATAAAGAAACTCGTAATCTTGAGCGCAAATGGAGAAAAACTAACTTGGAAGTCTTTAGAATTGCGTGGAAAAACAGTATGTCCAGCTATAGACAGGCTCTAAAAGCTGCCAGGACCAAGCATATCCGTAAACTCATAGATAATCACCAAAACAATCCAAGGTTTTTTTTTAGCACAGTGGCTAGATTAACAAACAAACAGATGTCACCCGATCTAAATATTCCCTCACAGTTTAATAGTAATGACTTTATGAATTTCTTTTCTGAAAAAATAGATAACATCAGAAATACAATAACAAAATGTAGATTCTACAGCATCTAGTTATTCGACTTCATTCATCGCACCCAAATAAAAACTGCATTGCTTCACAACTATAGGACAGGATGAGCTAAATAAACTTATCACTGCATCGAAACCAACAACATGTTTATTAGATCCTGTACCCACTAAACTATTGAAAGAGTTGTTACCTGTAGCAGAAGAACCACTTCTCAATATTATTAACTCAAAACCCAAAACCATTTAAGCTGGCGGTTATTAAGCCTCTTATTAAAAAAACTAAACTAGATCCTTGTGAACTGGCAAATTACAGGCCCATCTCAAATCTTCAGTTTATGTGAAAAATTTTAGGAAAAGTTGTGTCTGCTCAATTGTGCTCCTTCTTGCAAAAAAATGATATCAATGAAGAATTTCAGTCAGGTTTTAGGCCCCGTCATAGCACAGAAACTGCACTTGTTAAAATTACAAATGACTTACTTCTTGCGTCAGACAAAGGATGCATCACGTTGCTAGTTTTACTTGATCTTAGTGCTGCGTTCGACACTATAGATCATGACATACTTATAGATCGATTACAAAACTATACAGGTATTCTAGGGCAGGCTCTAAGATGGTTTAGATCCTACCTGTCCGATCGCTACCACTTTGTTTATTTAAACGGGGAGGCATCTCAATTATCACCAGTAAAGTATGGAGTACCACAAGGATCTATCCTAGGTCCTCTGCTATTTTCAATATACATGTTGCCCCTTTGGTAATATTATTAGAAAATACGGGATTAGTTTCCATTGTTATGCTGATGATATTCAACTATATATATCAACAAGACCAGATGAAACTTCTAAACTAAGCTAACAGAGTGTGTTAAAAATGTAAAAGATTGGATGACCAGTAATTTTCTCCTATTAAATTCAGATAAGGCAGAGATATTACTTATTCGACCTAAAAACAGTACACAGAATCTCTTGGATCACAATTTGCAACTAGACGGATGGACTGTTACTTCCTCTACAGTCAAAAATCTGGGCGTTATATTAGACAGCAACCTATCTTTTGAAAATCATATTTCCCATGTTACGCGAAATCACATGCTAGTAGTATAAACAGCATTGTAGATACTGGAGCATTTTAATTTTGTTGGGTTGCATGAAGTCACATATGCAGCATAAACAGTTTTGTAGAATATAATGGTAGTATTTTAATTTAGTTTAAATTATTTTATAAGTTATAAACTGCATTGTAAACAACACTGTTCATTAAAATGGGACCATTCTAGTTGTCGCATTTCTTGCTTTTGCATTATAATACATGAGCTGTCTATACTGCTTCCACGCATATGCCACGTAGTTTGCCAAGTAGGTGTTTTATTTTAGTACACATTCGAGCGCAGACACATCCTCGATTTTAAGAGGAGCATTTAGTTTTGTCATGCCATGCAATGTTGTATGCAAAGCTTTGTTGACTGTAAAGCATTTCATTTTGTCATGCCCATATTTTACAGCATTTTTATGATTACTGGACTGCATTGGTTTTGGTACGGCATCACATGCTTGCATTGTGGATGAAGTTAAGCAATATTCACACTGGCAGCAATTTTGCAAAGTCAAATTTTTTAAGATTTGAGATGGAATACTCAACAGCTAGTAATGCAACAAATGTGAATTTAACTATGCAAAATAGCAGTGACGCGATCCAGTGACTACCAATGGGATAGAAAACAGTCCAGTCAGATACCAGCAGAGTAAAGGCCGGGACACACCAAGTCGACTTCAAAGAACTAGCGGCATCAAAATCTGACAGTGTTTTCACCTTGTGTTGGCAGCGTCAGACCAAAAAGCTGCACTTCAACACACCACACAGACTACAGTTGACTGCAAACTAACAAGTGCGTTCTGTGCCTGCATGAGAGGAATTAACTGTCTATATCAGCAGCTATCAATAGTATACTTTGTCATTTAAAATGAGAAACCGAAAAAGGACAGACGAAAACATTTAATTTCAAACTCGTTTCGCTAAACTAAATATCCATTTAGAGTTCTCCCTCTCACCAACAATGCCGATTTAGCATGTTGAATCTGACAAACTTCCGCTGACGTGAGCCTGACGACAGCCAACGAGTGGAACAAACCAAACAAACTATCCCAACAAACGCTCACTGATGGCCCGACGTTGCCCGACGGCCGACCGTCAACTTGTTGTGTCCCGGGCTTTAGAATATCTACTAACAACCAACAAGACAGCAACTTGGCAACCTCCCTTGATTTAATTTCTGTCAGTGTAAACACACCTTAACTACAGCTTTTTGTTTGTCACATTGCTTGCTTGCAGAGTAGGACATGTTGTCAGTGTGCAAGTCAAAATTGTAACCAGCTGTGGCGCTGCTGTTGTTGGTGGGGTGGCGTCGACGTGTCAACACCAGCATGTCAAAAATAGCAACGCTCAGCTATCAATCTCTGCCCGCAGACCCTCGAATACCAGAGCGGCAGTGGGGAATATCAGAGCCACTGCCAACGCTCCAGAGGAATGTCTTTGAGACTGAGAGAGAGAGAATCGCTCCTTCTATCTATCTTTATCAGTCTCGATCTCTCCGCAGCTGCGCTGAGACAGGGGCCCTCTAACTCATGAAGTCCCTGTCAGTCATCTCTCTCCGTCTCCCGTTTCTCCGACAGAGGTCTGTCTGTAGCAGGTGGTATTTTGCAAGCCAGCGGGTGGATTTCCCGCAAAGGTCAGATAAAGGTGACAAAGACGAATGGTAGAGAGTGAATGTGTACATGTGAGAGAGATAAAATGGCAAAGCGTGCATGCAAGAGTGTGCGTTAAAGAGATCTGGGAACTTAAAGGACAAAATGCATGACAGATATAAAAGTCCAGGTGTGCAGTGGCATAGGTTTGATTTTAGCATAGTTGGATATGCACATATGATTCACCTGTGACTCAGATGATCTGAATTGAACCGTAGGAGTTAACGAACGTCGCGGGTATAAAGAGGCACACTTCAGCCAATGCTGTACACCAAAAAAAGGCACTTCTTCAAAAGTGGTACGCAATATTAGTTGCTGCATGAACTAACTGGCATTGGCATACTGATTAAAACAAATATTCTACACCTATGACTTAAACACTGATTCACCCATAAGAGGAAATAAAAATGCTACAATAATAAAATGGGTATGTTTTAGACAGTATTATTCAATGGTTCCTGAATTTGATGGGCTGATATTTAGTCCACAGGGATTTGCAAGTTGCATCATTAAACCAGTATGCGGTGACAAATGACCCTTTATGAGCAATTCAATGATTCATTCAATGAACAGATTCATTCAAACATACTGATTCATATGGGACCAAGCAAGTGACTATCTTTACAAAACTATCATTGAATTATTCACTCAACTGATTAGTTCAAAAATACTCTTTCTTAATCATCTTTGAGTTTTATTTACTCATAGGCCTACTATTCGTTCAACCGAGTATGTGGTTTTCTTAAAAATATTTTTGTTGGTAAATTCACTGGCAGTATTAGCATAAACTAACACATACTGACAGTTTTCGTGTTTTGGTTAAGGGTTGTGGCAAAGAAATTAATAAACTAAATTAGTAGAAGTTATTAAACTGTAGACATATTTATAGCTAACTACATCTATTTTAATTGGCACAGACTTTTGAAAGTAACTATTCATGGCTTGTTACCACCAAAGCAAAAGACTTGTGTACTTGCATAGAATATATCACCTTAAACTCTTGACCCTGAGAAAGGCCAACATCTGGCTCCAACCCCTCTAAACATTGCACTGCCGAAACATTGCGAGCGCTAAACTACCGCTCCATCGTTCTATATCGCTCTCTCTTTCCTTCCCGTGGGTTCATTCATTTTTCATTAGCTGCGCTAACGCAGGCAAAACACTGTCTGTCTCTGGCTGCTCTGACACACACACACACACACTTTCCCCTCCCTCTCAATCTCACTCACTTGCTTTGTCTCTCTGGCTTGCTTCCTTGCAATCTGTAGCACACACACACACACACACACACATACACACACACTCAGACACGCTCCCTTTCCCTCTCTTGCAATCTCAGCCTCACACACGTCTCCCCGGCGCTCGTTTTCTCTGCCTCCCTACTGCTCGCAATCTTTTTCACAGACACACACACACGCTCCCTCCCTTTTCCGCACTCGTTGACACTCAGCTCTCTCTCCAATGCCACGCCGAGGGGAAACGCTTTCTTCTCCTCTAATTGAAGCTGTTCCGTTGCCATGACGCCGCCCAGAGAGAGAGACACGCGGAGGACTGCTGATTGTTCAGCGGCAGGGCTGTTTTTCTCTCGCACACATACGAACACGGGCTGTTTTTCCCCCGCTATGATTGCGAGTGTGTGTGTGTGTGTGTGTGTGTGTGTATGTCAGGGGAAACAGTCGTGGTGTTAAAATATTACCCCTGGCCCTGGCCATCACAGGCTACAATGCCACAGGAGAAAAACTGCACTGCCTGCTTACCCATGTGCCGTGATCGCATGCTTTTCTAGAGGCTTGACATCCAGGATAGGCCGTAGGTTCTGAAACCAGATATCTTTGCCTTTCTCCATCAATATATGTCAAGTTCTAGATATTTCTGCTTCAGCACATTTTGAGTTCTGGTTCTTTGGCTTTACTGAAGTTTTAGTCTTTCTATATTAACAGAATATAAACAGTCTTTTGTGCTTTTTCTGCTTTCCTGCATCAAATCTCAAGTCCTAGATCTTTCTCCTTCAATGGATATCAAGTTCTAGTTTTTTTTTCAGTCTTTGTACATCAATTCATCTCAAGTTCTGTATATTTGGCCTTCAACGAATCTCAATTTCTGGTTTCAGATCTGATGCTCCAGTACATCTGAAGTTCACGATTTTCAGATATTTCTACATCAACAGATCTCCAGTCCAGGATCCTTTGGCCTTTCTGCTGTATTGAATCTCAGATTACGCTGTTGAAAAAATCATCATATGCTGGTTAGGTAATATGTTGGTCATGGGCTGGTTTAAGTTGGTCATGTGCTGGTCCTAAACTGGTCCTGAGCAGGAGCTTGTTGTTTAGGATGACCAGCTCAAACCAGCAGCCATGCTTAAAAACACACCTAACTATAATATGCTGTTTTTTCAACAGGGTAATGATTACTTCTGCTCTCATGAATCAACATAATATCAAGTTATACTGTAAATCTTTTATGTTTCATCACAATCTCAACCTTTAGCCTTCTTGTTTTTCTGTGCAGCAGTGCATCTAAAATCAACATCTTCATGTCTTGGATCTTTTTGCCACAAATATCAGCTTCTGAAAGTTTTTTCTGCTGTCTTCCAACATAATTCAGTGTCAAGATCTCTTTACTAATGTTTTAGATTTTCTACTCCAGGACATATCACACCTCATTTTCTGATCTTTTCACATCATCAAATCTTCAGTTTTCAATTGTTTGGACTTTGTGCTTAAGTAAATCAATTGAAAGTTTTTTCTGCTCTCCTGTAACAACATCATCTCAAGTTCTAGATTGTTCTACTCTTGTGCTTTAATACAATATGTTCTATTTTTTTGCTTACTGCTTCCAACCTATCAAGTCAAGTTTTATCTTTAGTTCTATCTCAAGTTCTAGAGTTTTCGGATCCTCTGCATCAACACACAAACTTTTGGAACTCTTTCTGTCATTCTGCATCAATACGTCTCAATTTCAAGATTTTTTGACTATTCAATTTAAACATGTCAGGGTGGGGGTAATAAAGGACTCAGATGCAGAGTGTGGAGGAAGGAGAAACAACACAAAACACAAAATAACATAAACAATATTTAAATTACTGCTTAGGAAGCAGAGATTCCAGAGCTGGCCGGCAGTGTCTGCGGGCCACACGAGCTGCTGGATCTCCATGCTATCAGTCCTGCCGCACAAGGGAACAGAGGGACAGGTAAGGAGCAGTCAGTGTAAACATGAGCAAGGACAAAACAATCTACTCACAACGAGGAGTAGAAACACATGGACATATATGGGAGAGGGGGAATGAGCGACAGGTGGGGGGGAGTCAGCTCATGATCCGTGCACTCCTGCTGCACGATCAGCACTGATTGCCCAGACCACGAGCTGTCAAACATGACAGGACAACAAGGGGAGCCGAGAAAGCACCCTGAACCGTAACAAAACACAAGTGTTAGATTTATTTTCCTTTCTGCTTCAATATACGTTATGCTCTTCTGGATCAACACATTTCATGCTATAGATCTTTCTGCATTAATGCATTTCAAGCTGAGTACTAAATCAGCAGAAAGAGCTTATCTTCATTGTTTGTGCTTGAGTAGTCTACGTTCACGAGGAAATGAAGCTCTGTTTGCATTTTGACAGAATTCTCAGCCATATATCCGTCGCCTTGTAAACACCTGACACGGAGCGCATTTGAACCTACCAAAAAAACGACCAGTTTATCCGATATTACTGCCGGTTTCTCTCGCACGTCTGCCTGTCTGCCTTCTGTCTTGCTGCCGAGCGCTCGACTGCATTTCTAATCTGATCTGCTTGGCAGCGGCGGAGGGTTTGGCTTTCACTCTTGAGGTCGAGTTCGGCCACACAGCACACACACAGCAGTCTGTTTGTAATGAATGCTGCTCGCAGAGCGTAAATTTGTCTCTCCCTGCTAAGCGATCATTCTTTATTTCTGCCGTCTCCAGAGGGAGGCTGTAATCAGGATCGCATGTGTTTAAAACCAGTGCAAGGAACAACAAGAGAACAACAGATATTCCTTCTTTCAAATGCCATTTGAGTGGGCATATGGGTGCAAAATTGTCTGCCTTCATCTGCACTCTCTCATACAAACAGATATACTAGCACGCAGGCGAGAACCAGAGGAAGCGCTATTGATCTGTTGTTTTCCACGAGTCATAGGGTTTTGTGATTGGGCCATTTAGTGGTTGAGCAGCCGCCGCTGTGTCTGACCAGACACTCATGGAGAAACATCACCTCCCCTCCAACGTGACGGACTCCTGTGCATCTGTGTCACTCGTTTGCTTAATGGAGGAGAGAGAGATCAGGCTCAGGTCATCGTTCGGATGTGTTCGCTCAACTTCAGCTGCCGGACCTGTCCAAGGTGAAATTAATTTGAAAAATGACTGTTATCTTGGAAATTACACATCTCACATGCTCTGAGGTTAAAGGTGAAGTGCGTAATTTCTGCACCAGTAGAAGCAGCACAAATTGCAAAAATTGCTTTCAGTCAACATTTTTTCCCAAACACTTCTATGATCCCTTTAATCCTGCCAACATCTGCCATTGTTTAGCATAACCCTGATGGTCCCGCCCACAATTACACATTTCACATTTAAGAGAGTAAGTAATTCTAAACTACCCAGTTAATGTTTGAACTTCAGTCCATCAGATGTTGTTGCATTCGCCTTGTGAGCATTAATACTAAATGCTACCCAGAATAATAGATTTGTCATTGCAAATACGGCTTTTATCATTCATTCTTTTGATTTATGAGTTCCGTTTCATTATGCATCAAAGAATCAAAGTTTCTTTCACACAAATGAGACAATTGCTGACATACAGTAAGTATATATTGCTATAAAATTTAATTGATATCATAGATCATGTCTTTGGAAAATTTAAGGAGATTATATTGAGATATTACACTTGTTTGCAGACTTTGGTGTTTGAGCACATTTAAAACTCCATAGGAAATGCATTGCAAGATTACCTGGGTCATAATCTCAGATGAAAAATCACGACAGTGTCCATCTGATCTCCATTCAGTCTCTTTGATATCAATGAGAAACAGCTGAAATATTTAAGAGATTGCGTTTGAAATTCTCTTTCCTATGGGAATCCGTTTAAATGTGTTAGCATGTGTTTGTGGGGATGTGTCTCAAGTAGAGAACAGAAATTCTCACCGGGGTTTCCCTTGTGGGAAAATCACATGTGTGTTTTGGGTTTATTTTACAGATTGCTGGAGACGGGATGTTTGTGCAAGCAACCGGAGTTGTTTAGATGCGTGTTCTCCTTCGGGAAGTCGCATTTCTTGCGTTCTCTAATCATACTTAGTGTCTGGGCGGACAGGGGGATGTGATGGAGATTAAAAAAAAAATTATAGGTCCAAGGGAAAACGAGAGTCATATGTCTATGTTGCGCACTTTTAGATTAGCCGTGTTTATTCGGGTATGTTTACACACCAAGATGCTGAAATGCATCCTTTGAGTGTTACTGGGGGAAAAGAGTTACCCATCAATTTAATCAAAATTGATCACACCCTTAGAAACATTTACTGTCTTGACCAATCACTGTATATACAGTTGAAGTCAAAAGTTTACACACACCTTGCAGAATCTGCATAATGTTGATTATTTTACCAAGTAAGAGGCATCATACAAAATGCATGCCATTGTTTATTTAGTACTGACCTGAACAAGATATTTCACATAAAAAATGTTTACATGCAGTCCACAAGATAAAATAATAGTTGAATTTATAAAAATGACCTCGTTTAAAATTAACATACGCTTTGTGAACTGGCAAATTACAGACCCATTTCAAATCTTCCGTTTATGTCGAAAATATTAGAAAAAGTAGTGTCTGCTCAATTGTGTTCCTTTTTGCAAAAAAATGATATCTATGAAGAATTTCAGTCAGGTTTCAGGCCCCGCCATAGCACAGAAACTGCACTTGTTAAAATTACAAATGACTTGCTTCTTGCGTCAGACAAAGGCTGTATCTCGTTGCTAGTTTTACTTGATCTTAGTGCTGCGTTCGACACTATAGATCATGACATACTGATAGATCGATTACAAAACTGTACAGGTATTCAAGGGCAGGCTCTAAGATGGTTTAGATCCTACCTGTCCGATCGCTACCACTTTGTTTATTTAAACGGGGAGTCATCTCAATTATCACCAGTAAAGTATGGAGTACCACAAGGATCTGTCCTAGGTCCTCTATTATTTTCATTATATATGCTGCCCCTTGGTAATATTATTAGAAAATACGGGATTAGTTTCCATTGTTATGCTGATGACACTCAACTATATATCTCAACAAAACCAGATGAAACTTCGAAACTATCTAAGCTAACAGAGTGTGTTAAAAATATAAAAGATTGGATGACCAGTAATTTTCTTCTATTAAATTCAGATAAGACCGAGATATTACTTGTTGGACCTAAAAACAGTACACAGAATCTCTTGGATTACAATTTGCAACTAGACGGATGTACTGTTACTTCCTCTACAGTTAAAAATCTGGGTGTTATATTAGACAGCAACCTATCTTTTGAAAATCATATTTCCAATGTTACAAAAACAGCATTCTTCCATCTTAGAAACATTTCCAAGCTACGGAACATGTTAAGTGTTTCTGATGCAGAAAAGTTAGTTCATGCATTCATGACCTCTAGACTGGACTATTGTAACGCACTGCTAGGTGGTTGTCCTGCATCTTCAATAAACAAGCTACAGATAGTACAAAATGCTGCGGCTAGAGTCCTTACCAGGTCAAGAAAATATGACCATATTACTCCAATTTTACAGTCTCTGCACTGGCTACCTATTAAGTTTCGTATCAGTTACAAAATATTATTACTTGCCTATAAGGCCCTAAATGATTTAGCTCCTGCGTACCTAACTAATCTTTTATCACGCTACAATCCAACCCGCTCCCTAAGGTCGCAAAACTCTGGACTCTTGGTAGTACCTAGGATAGCAAAGTCCACTAAAGGAGGTAGAACTTTTTCATATATGGCTCCTAAACTCTGGAATAGCCTTCCTGAAAACGTTCGGGGTTCAGACACACTCTCTCTGTTTAAATCTAGATTAAAGACGCATCTCTTTAGCCAAGCATTCATATAATGCATCTCACAATCTTGTACTGCCAGTCCATCTGAACACATGCACATTATTATGCTTTAGCTTGGGTTATACTGATAATTTCATCCAGGGTTATTCCTGGATGGAGCCGCTGCTACGCTAATTGTCTTACTGTTTCTATGTTACTGCCACGGGATTAACATCCCGTGGTAGTTAGGAATTACACAAGCCTCAGTCTGGATCCTACCCTTAAACGATAGAGATGACCGAACACCTGAGAAGAGACGATGACAACCCCTCCGAGGACCTCCGAGATGAGCCCCCAGAGACAGAGCTCCAGTGAGGACCTCGTCACCTAGACATCCATCGGGGAAAGACCCCTGGAACCAGTGGACCACTTACACTCTGACTTTGCTGCAGTTGGAACAAACTACTGATTTGTCTGGCCGGAGGGGAACTGGCCCTCCGACTGAGCCTGGTTTCTCCCAAGGTTTTTTCTCCATTCTGTCACCGATGGAGTTTTCGTTCCTTGCCGCTGTCGCCTCTGGCTTGCTCAGTTGGGGACACTTCATTTCCACCACAATCATCGACTTGATTGCACAGATATTATTTAAAGTGAACTAAGCTGGACAATGCCACTACTAAATTCAATAATGAAATGCATTCAGCAGATAATTGAGTGTTAAATCCTGTCATTTTACATTATTGACAAATTTGACTATTTTGATATTGTGCAGTGCTTTGTTACAATTTGTATTGTTAAAGGCGCTATATAAATAAAGGTGACTTGACTTGACTTGGCTTAATTTTTAATACTGTGTTGTTTCCTGAATGATCAACAGTTGTGTTTTTTTGTTTAGTGATAGAGTCCCTTGTTTGTCCTGAACAGTTAAACTATCTGCTGTTATTCAGGAAAATCCTTCCGCTCCCACAAATAATTTGGTTTTCCAGTATTTTTGTGTATTTTAACCCTTTCCAACAATGACTGTATGATTTTGAGATCCATCTTTTCACACTGAGGACAACTGAGGGACTCATTTGCAACTATTACAGAAGATTCAAATGCTCACTGATGCTCCAGAAAAGAAAACCATGCATTAAGAGCCTGGGCAGTACTAAATAAACGGCAGTACTAAATTAAAAAATATGATATTTAGGCAAAACAAGAAAAATATACACATCTTCATTCTTTTCAAACGTTGTCACGCCCTGGCTCTTAATGCATGGTTTTTCCTTCTGGGGCATACATTTAAAAAAAAAAAAAATCATATAAAAAAAAAAAGTCTAGGATTAGAATTTCGAACTCAGTGTGCAAAGACCTTGGTGTGATCGCTCGAGGTCACGCCGCTGGAGGAGTTTGGTGTACTAGCAGCCAATTCTGACAGTTAAAGAGTACCGCCACGGAGCGCGTCTCCCCGACGGGACGGCAAGCCAAAAAACACTCTCTCACACGCACACATTTACACACATCCTCTCTCTTTCTCTTGCTCTCTTCAGGACAAACACACCCAAACGCCCACATGCTCGCTGCATGTTGCTGCCGTCTCCAGGATTAACTCTTTAAACGCCGAAAGATGTGTTGCAAAACAACACGTGGTCGCAGTTTCAAGCCGATATGGAGAGATGCCTCTGGGGCCCTGAACCAAATGAGACACGGCGAGAGTCGTTTCGTGAGCTGTACTCTGCATTAAACCGTTCCAGCCCTGAAGTCTGGCACACGGGGCGCTGGTATAAAGACCTGGTAGCCAGACATGCTGTCTCTCCTTCTCTCTCCGCTGCAGTCTGAGGCCAAGCGTGCAGTGTCAACACACAAGAGGTGTGTGGGCTGCTCACCGCAGACGCACAAAACAAACACAACCAGAAAAACTGCCGCTCAAGAACACACAAATCGACTGATGTGTGTTTGAATGTGACGCTCTTGGATGGATGGAGAAAACGTGATTTTTAGACACGAGTAAAGAAACGGGTACTATATAAGTTAGATGTGAACAGTATAACAAAAGTTTGGGTTCAGTATTGAAAATAAATACATTTGTACTTTTATTTAGCAAGGATACAATACATTTATCAAAAGTAAATACATTTATAATGTTGCAAAAATGTAACTGTTATTTTGAACTTTCTATTCATAAAAGAACCCAGAAAAAATATATGTATAAGAGTTTCCGAGTAACACAGCTGATTTCAACACTGACATTAAGAAATGTTTCTTGAGCTCCAAATTAGTATTAGAATGATTTCTAAAGGATCATGTGACACTGAAGACTGGCGTAATGGTGCTGAATCATCACAGAACTAAATTACATTTTTAGATATTTTAAAATAGAATTTCAACTTACTTATTTTGTTAATATATATTTTATTTTTTTTATTATTTATTTTTTTACAATTTTTGGTCAAACAAATGCAGCCTGTGTGCACACAAGAGACTGATTTCAATACAATTTAAATAAATAAACAAAAATCTTACGGAACCTAAACTTCGCAACTGCAATATCACACACACATATATATATATATATATATACATACATACACACATATATGTATATATATATATATATATATATAGTGTATTGTGTCAATAAAAATAAAAGAATATGAACATATAATAAACATAATTTACAAACAAAAGTGTGCTTAAAAAACTGCAGAAAACTTCTTACTGTATTTTTGATCAAATAAAGGCAGCCTTGTTGAGCATAAAAATATATATATAAAAAACATTACAAAAAATGTACATTTTAAACGTAATTTATACTGTAATGGCATAAGAAACAGGTGCACTTTTACAGTGTTTTGAAAATATTTTCCGAACTAAGATAGTTGTTTTGAACGCAATCCAATTTAAATGGAAGCCATTATGAACGACATGTAATTGGCACCTTTACGTACTCTTTGTCACATCTGTCCATCTTTGTCCATGCCAGAGTACATTGACGATTAATGGCAATAATAAACGGCTGCCGCTAATACTAACGGTGATACCTGTCCCGGCGCCATGGGCGGGCAATGGGGGGCCTGGCCCGCCCTGTGAGTCACTAGTGCCCGCCCTGGACGAGCCTGCCGAGTAAAGAAAACGCTGTACTATTCAAACATCAGTTATTATTTATTTACGCTTGCACTGCGAGAAATCGGAGATCTGTCTCCTCCAAGCTGTGCGCGGCGCGTCAATCTGAAAGGAGGCGGGGTGAATTTACGAGCTTTCGCTGAGAGCTTTTACTGTAAGTTTTACTGACAAGCTCTTTTTAATGATTGGCATTGGTTAAACATTTTTAAACCCTCTGCTTTAAAATGATAATGAATAATTATAATATAGATATGAAGTATGGATATTTCTTCACGGCACACCTGACTGGGCTGGGGTATGGCAAGTGTAGCATTACACTCGTATTAAATTTCATGTATTTTTTTAAATGTAATAAATACACTTATAATATTACATTTTGAGTAGGAAGAAAGCTGAAAAAAGAAGATATACAGAATAACTTACCTCTATTGGGGTCTGGCTGCATGACAAAAGGAGGGAAAGATTCAAAAATGGATTGGTGATAGGGTGGTCTGCACACACTGATGACATCAGAGGGTTGTGATTGGTTGATTTAAATGTTGATCCAGGACCAACAAAGCGTGTTAATCCAGGATCGCATTCTACTTGGCGAAATCACGCTCACCGTATGGCAACTGCCTTGACGCTTCATTCGCGTCTGGTGTGAACGCACGCCCCTGCTGCCTTCACCTACACATCCCACCAACCTGCAGTCCTTGCTTGTTTGCACAGTTTTTTTTTTGTTTTATCATTAGGCTAATGTTATCAAAAGTTATCGTTTTGTATATATGTATATGACTCCTGAATAAAAATAAAATGTGTTGGTTTGATTTTTAAAAAATTATTTTAAACGTATTTGATTGGTTTGTCGAAAGTGAGCGAGGAAATATTTGGTTGTTTGTTAAGCATAGCGCTACCGCTTAACGTTAGTTGTAATTTATTATCTGTGAGATGAGGCGAGGTGAGGTTATGGTTCTGCGGTGATCTTTGAACTATTTTCGCTGCTGAAACAACAAAAACAGTCAATATTGCGTCTAAATGTAAGTGACTTAATATGAATTACTTGTTTAGTGAACTGTCATATGAAATCAGTGTCACATTTTCAATCGTGATGGTATTCAGCACACTTGGTCGTGTGATGTTGCTTAACTGTATCATGTTATAAAAACTCCACATTTCTAAATTTTACCGCAGTATGTTAACTGAGTTTAACTCACTTTGTGTTTGCTGCGCTCATTTGTTTCTATTTCTCAGAAGCAGCGCAGCCTTGTTAGCGTCATTACATTATGCACTATCGATCGCCATTTAAACTAAATTATGAAGAATCATTATCGCGTTTTGGTGATTGTTATTGGTGTTTTAATCAATTTTACTTGTCCGGTCGGGCAAGTAAAATTATCTTTCAGTTGGCCTTTTAAAAAATCCACTTGTCCCGGATAAACGGATAAGCGTTGATGTGAGCCCTGCGATGTGTTTTTTAGACTGCTTCAGTAGGCTAGGTCCAATCTTTACGACTTCTCTGTTGTATTGCGTCAGTGGAGTGGTACGTCAATTCTTCCTCGTTTTTTGTCAATTTAATTAATAATTAATTATATTATGCATTGCAATGGGGTTGATCTCATTCGTGCCCCCCTGAAAAAATGAAATGCCCGTCCGTGAATTTGTGTCTGGCGCCGGGTCTGGGTGATAGGCCTTCTCATGTGGATGACGCAAAGGTAACACGGCCATGCCCAAAAGCACAATGTGCAGGAGGAGGGATTAGATTTCGCGTTAAAACCAAACCATCAAACCAGGTGTAACACCCCCGACACGGGTCCGCACCAACTCACCGAGTGGGTCGCGAACCCGGGACGCCGGCGTGGGAGGTGGGCGCTCTAACAAGTAACGCCAAAGGCTACAGCCTCTAGCGTCAGTCGCTAGAGCGCCTCTTTTTGAGGTCAGGGGAGCGAGGTTTACACACACAGCCCTTACTGGCATACATCCGTTACACTCACCCCCCTAAACCTCACTTCCGTCCGGGTCACGGCACCAATGTAACACCCCCGACACGGGTCCGCACCAACTCACCGAGCGGGTCGCGATCCCGGGACTCGGGCGCGGGAGGCGGGCGCTCTAACAAGGAACGCCAAAGGCTACAGCCTCTAGCGTCAGTCGCTAGAGCGCCTCTTTTTGAGGTCAGGGGAACGAGGTTTACACACACAGCCCTTACTGGCATACATCCGTTACACAGGCGCTACATGTTAAATTCTGCGTGCAAGTGTGGCTCAACCGTTTAGTGCATTTGGGGGGTGTATATTGTTTTCGGGGGATTACTGGCAGCGAGGACGTGGAATCAGATTATGTGGAATGAGCACGGAGAGGGAGAGACAGGTTCGGAGGGGGGAGCGGTATAATGCGTGTCTCTGTCTGTAATCCTCATCATTTGTTCCTCTGTTACCAGATTCCCCGTCGACTCTTCCCTCTGACGGCCCGAGTGTGTGCGCGTGTGTGCGCTGGTTGATCTCACGATGAAACGCTGCTATTGTTTTGCTAACAGACTGACAGGAATCACGAGGGAAGGAAGATCGCAGCCGAGGACGACTAACAACGAGGTTCATTCACAAGTGGCTGCAGCGGCGAATGTCCTACGAACTGACCAGGCTTGTCCACCACAAAAATGCACTGAAGTTATTATTTCTCTCTGCGGTTCTAAACAGTAATTAAGTTAACTCAGCGATGCGGTTTAGTTGTAGCTTGCAATGTAGTGGTCTTGAATTCTGTATTGTATCATGCAGTTTATCATGTGATCGCCACTGCACATTTATATAATGTTACCTTTGTGAAATTTAAACTTTGTTGCATCACCAAATCATCAGTTAAAAATAAACGACTTTGAGTTGCCTTGCTACTGATAATTTATGTTAGCGAGTAGGCTACGTTGACACTTACAATAAAACAATGATAACTACTAAAAATAGGTGCATTATAAAAACACAAAAAAAGAAAACCATGTTAATGCAAAATTTTGATATTTTTTGTTTTATGCCTTTGAAATAAAATGTAAAAAGACTCACACACTGCCTCAAATTGCCAGTTTTCAGTGAAAATAAAACAAAAACACCCATATATACAACCTAATTTTTTTTAAGTTTACACATCTAGAGCGAAATCACGCAAAAAGTTTCTGTGAAAAGTTTACCATCTTTACTCAATGAAAGTACAATGTTTAACATGTCAGATTTTACTGAATAAGTAGCTATAAAATGACAAGCTATTGTCATTTTCTGAGTTTTGTCATACAAAAATCACAATAAACATTGAGCAACTGGACATGTATTTGATTGTTTGGTTTCCATTCCACCTGTGTAACACTAGGTATCCCAGTCCACTGTGAAATCTGATCGGTTGAGAATTCTGTCCTCGTAACTGTACAATTAACATTGAAATTATTCTAATTGTCTGTAAATGCTTCACATCGCATAGCATCTTCACGTGGTGGACAGACAAACTGTCCATTGCTGGATGCTAGTTGAGTCACGTGTATGAGGCAACCATGCAGACGCACAGCGAACACACTATTAGCGGCGCAAGGCAGGAAATTACCAGGAGTTGTGGCCTGTCTGCTGGTTCTCAGAGAGGGTGGGCGGAACGACAGGGAGGGAGACCGAGAGAGAGACAGGAAAGTGTGACCTTTCTTCCAAATGTCAGCAGTGTGAGCAACGATTAATGGCTGTTTATGTGCTGGGGACACATGCCAGGATTGTGTGTGCGCGTGCGTGTAAGCCTCAGCCGAGCTGAAAAGTGAGGTCTTATTCGATGCCTTGATTTCTGAAAATGGCTCATCTGCATGTGTGTATGCGAAAGAAAGAGAGAACGAGAATGTGTGTGTGTGTGTGATAAACATGCTAGATTGTGCCTGCTGGCGATGCATCAACCCACACACACACACACACACACACACACTCATAGCACTACGGTAACAGACTTAAAAGATCTCCATCTCAATGTTTTTCTCTGTTTCTCTTTGACATACATCACTGTTTCCTCTCTCTCTTTCTGCAGTTCTCTGTAAATGAGTGTTTGTGACTCATTTCACGTTTACACTGGCTTGTCATCTTAAAGATATGTGTGTGTGCATGTCTCTGTGTTCACATGAAAGAACGGTCAGAAAGAAGATCTTTTTTTAAAGGGGTCATCGAATGCCCATTTTCCACAAGTTGATATGATTCTTTAGGGTCTTAATTAAATGTTTATAACATACTTTGGTTAAAATTTGTCAATTGTAGTGTTAGGGCTGTGCAATTAATCGCATGCGATTCTCATTCGCATCTCATCAGTAAAGCCGGCTCTGTGATTGACAGTAAATCTCCATCACCTGTTTTCAGATGGAGCGGCAGTTAATACACAGAGCCATAGTTCACTGACAAGCTACGCAATATTGCGTTCATAATCGAATGAGATTCATCTGGGATATTGAACGCAATATTGCGTAGCTTGTCAGTGAACTACGGCTCTGTGTATTAACCTCTGCTCCATTTGAAAACAGGTGATGGAAGTTTACCGCCAATCACGGAGCCGGCTTTACTGAAGAGATACGCATTAGAATTGCATGCGATTAATTGCACAGCCCTCGGTAGTGTATAAAACAACTATTTAAACCTGTCAAAATCAGCTCTGTTTTTTGCATGCCATTATAGACCGTCTCTTTAAATGCAAATGACTGCTGACCCCGCCCCTCTCTTCTGAGGGTAGACAAGCAGTACTGTTTACTTTAGCTGTGAAACTGGCTAACTAGCACAGATTTGCAAAGATTCCTAAAAAACCCTTATACTCACATCTTCTGTAGACGAAGCTGGATCACGAATGATTCACACGAACATAGATGCATTTGGCCAGATCGGATCGGCGCATTCCCTTAAAAAGTAAAGTAACGTTAATCCTCTGCGTACTCAGCGGCTCAGATGTCGGGAGTAAGTGACAACTGCTGTATTCATTATTACATCCAACAACAAAACACCTCAATCGCTTAATCTGAGACATCGAGTCGACACAATGGCTGACAGTTCTCTGCTCACTCAGGGCGGGTCTAAGGTAAAGCGGCCTTTTCAATCAACTATCGTGGGAGGGGCCTGTACAGAACTACATCATGCTGACAGGAATCTCAGAACAGCCTGATAAGAGAAAGGGGATTTTAAAATAGGATTTCTTTTAAAAACACGGAGTGGATTTTTATCATTATAGGGTGGTTTGGTACACACACTTCCAACACACATTTATGTTCAAACAAATAGCAAAGTGAGTTTTGCATCCGATGACCTCTTTAAATATTTGGCTTAATTCTTGAATATTTTGATTATTTTTAATTGCAACTTGCTCAACTACTGCACACTTGGCCTCAAATGTAATAAAAGCATAAATATTATTATTATTATTGCATTACTTTTCAGTAATACACATTTATTTAGTGATTTAAATACAATGGAAGTGCACTCACAGTGATCTCTTTCCGGTGTGAAGTCGTTGAATGAGTCTCGAGTGTTTCAAGGATTCAAGTTTTTATTTGCCACATACTCAATTATACAGAATATAATCAGTAGTGAAATGTAAGTCAGGTCCGCTCAATGGACAGTGCAAAATATGTAACACAACATAAGAGAATATACATATACATAAACATAGGTAAAATAATAAAATATAAAGAAGAATAAAATGTGCTGTAAAATCAAATGTGCAGGACAGTATACTGTGGACTTAATAAATAATTTTATTAATGTGCAAGTAATGCAGGAATGTGCAAGAGGAATGTGCAAACAGGTTGTACAGGGTATATACATAGCAGACACACAGTGTGTGTGTCTCTGTGTGGTCAGGTTGCTGGCTCAAGCATTTTTGAACTGAAGCTCTCAGGGCAATGACCGTGAGTGTAGAAGCATCATGTGTAAATGTCATGCGTAAATTAAGAGTGCAATGAAGTGCGTGTGTGTGTGTGTGTGTGTGTGTGTCTGTGCATTGTCATCTAGCATGATGTGTGTGAGCCTATAACAAAAAACATTATACAAATAAAATTTGTGTAAAATTGTATTTGTGCAATCTATTTTAGAATAGCAAAAATTGAAATAATTTGACAGCTTTGATTCAACGATCTTTTAAATTAAAAAGTTTTTTAAATATCACAATAAATTAAATTTATAGCAACAATTCACAAATATGATTTACTAATAAAATGTAAATTATTTACTAATAAAATTATGTTATTTTTATTTTATTTATTTTATTTCAGATGGGCGGGGAAATAACCCTAAAAATATTGGGAAATACTTAAAAATATATGAGAACATATTTGAGCATTCAAAAGAAACATATGCAAATGTTACTGAAGCATGAAAAAGAAAAAGAAAATGTTCGTCAACCAAAGAATAATGCAAATGCCTAAATTGATTAATATTAACATATTGGTAGCAATCAAGTTACTATATTACGATATTTTGTCTTGCAACAACCTAGAATAAGAAATTAAATATTTTAGTTGCAAGTATGTGCATGAAGACGTTTTAACGCATGTTCGCATGTTTATTTTCGCACGTCAATATGTTTTAGAATGTGTCAAAGAGCAACTCGTATGGGTAATGTACACGTTGCATTGTCAGTGTTGCCACCAGGGGCACTATAGCAGACATATTCATAGGCCAAGTTAACTAAGTGACATTTGCAGAAAATAAATTGCGTGCATGAGGACATTTTTGCCTGTTCACAAGAAACTTTGGCAAATGTCCCTTTAGGGGCATCAAAATCTAAATCAAGGTGTCCGTCAAATAAACAAACTTTATACGGGGTGCTTAGAGTGACAAACATACTATTAATTTTAATGGTAGCAATTCAATTACCAATATTTTTTCTTGTCATAAATTAAAAGTATTCTTCATAAGTATGTGAATGAAGATGCCTAAAACTTAACGTTAATTTTCACACCTCGATATTTAAAGAATTTTGTTGATAGTTTTTGCCAACATATCCATTCATAACGCTAAAGTACATGTTGCGTTCCCAGTGTTGCCACAGGCACACATTTGCGTAAAGTCTAAATGTTTCTAACTAGCTACCCAAATGATTTGGCATGGATATTTAAAGGTGACTCTATTGCCCCCTT
The DNA here is from genome assembly GCA_003573665.1 of Oxygymnocypris stewartii. Taxonomy (NCBI): domain Eukaryota; kingdom Metazoa; phylum Chordata; class Actinopteri; order Cypriniformes; family Cyprinidae; genus Oxygymnocypris; species Oxygymnocypris stewartii. Next base: position 1,428,010 of record QVTF01006346.1, read on the forward strand.
TAGTACTGCAACAGCAGTGCAAGTAGTGCAGACCACTCGCGTCAATGTACTTGGGTGAAGTATGTCAGCTGTAACTGACACCAACTCCAGCTGAAGATTTCTGAACTAGCGCATATGACGGCACAGGCTAGTGTGCTACAGGTTTAAGGGCTTGCTGTCACATGCACACATAGACACACACACATACACTCGTGGAGTCTCTAAGTGGCTGCCAGTCAGACAGCAGCTGTGAGGGCCGCCTGGTTGTCAAGGTGTCTGCTGCCACTGTGGCAACCACTACATCACATAAAAAACCAGCCGCACATGTGTGTGCGCAACGGTGCAGGGGAACAAAGCGAGGTGAAGCGCCCGTATGGCTCGCTCGTCTTTCCTTGTCTAACCTCGCTCTCTATGGGTTTATAATATTAGACATTAGGGCCTGAATGGATAATGGGAGTTGACAGCCCACCTCCACTGTCTGTTTGGCTGAACTCCCATTCACAACCCTTTAACCTTCTCCTTTCTTGCCTCCATCTTCGTCCAGGCGCTCTGATGTCCTTGAGATTATCTCTCCATCTTTCTCCCCGCTCTCATTTGTCCAGAGCTCCTCCGCTGTTGTCACGTACGTGATGTATGACCTTGTGAACGCATTTCCATCGCCCGCCTGCGGCGTGGTCTTGCTGCTTCATCTATTCTCAGTGAAGGAGAGCAGGCCATGAGCAGAGCAGGTGCGTTCAGATGTCTTGGCCAGATGACACGTCAGCTTCCTCTTAACATCAAGACCTCTACAAAGAGAGCAAGAATTAAGACTGCCTGAGTGATCATAGCCTGTGAGGTTCCGGTCTTTTAATTTTAAATGTCTAAAGTCTTCTGAAGTATTATACACTCTTAGTTATGGTAATTTTTGGATATGCATTATGGTAATACCATTATTTTTTGGACATGAAATATGATAATACAACTGCACTTTGGAATTCAAATGTACTATATCATCTTTTTTTATTTCTTTTTTTATATATACCAAGGTAATACCAGGTTCTTGGACACTGACCACAGTAATAGTGGAACATGTAAACATGTGTTATGTTTTGTAAGTGTTAAACCATTATATTTTGAGAGATAACTATGAAATATAACTATGAAATATAAATGCATGTACTATGGTGTTTACATGGTACTCAACAATAATCAAGGTACTACCATGGGACATGTAGCATGGTCATTATAGTACGTACGTGTGTTTTGGTTAAGCACACATCTGAATATCTGTAACATTTTGTAATTACCATGGTATATAAACATAGCAATCATATGGTACTATGGTATATATCAAAACATCATGGTTTTACACTTAAAAAAATTAACTAAAAAGTATCATGGTACAGCCATGTTTTGTTTGGAGAAGGCACCATGGTATTTTTGGAAGTACCATGGAGTACCATGTAAATATCAGTGTGTGTTATTTTTTACTTAAACTACAACTATCAAAAATTTTAATTTTAGGTAATGAAAATTAAGCTGAAAAATGTAAATATAAATATTAGATGAGAAACTAAGTTTAAACTGAAGAAAAAACTAAAGCCAAATACAAATATTAAAAAAATCATACTAAAACTAGCAAAAGCACATGACAAAATTGCTACAACATTACAATTAAAATGAAAAGTACAAATATAAAAATAAAAGTTATTCCAAAATATTAACAAATACCGTAATAGCATAAATAAAACTAAAATAACATTGGTTAATACCACATGAATTTCAGCACCATGGTAAGTTCAAAAGTACCATAGTATTGCCATACATTGAAAGTACCGGCACATGACTTTTTGTAAGGGTTCATTAGCATCTAATGGCGCTTTTCCACTGCATGGTACGGCACGGTACGGTTCGGTACGGTTCACTTTTGGGGGGTTTTCCACTGGGTACTGTACCTGGTACCTGGTAATTTTTTAGTACCACTTCGGTCGAGGTTCCAAGCATACCGTACCGTTACCAAAACGTGACGTGTAAACTCTGCTGTTCACTGATTGGCCGGAGAGAATCGTCATTACTGCGTCACTGAACTTGCGACAAGAGACCCTCCTCTACAGCCCTACCCGCTAGATTTAAATCAGCACCGCCAGCGAAGGATCGGACGCAGCTTTTGTTTCAACAAACGCACCTTTTTGCATCAACCACAAATGATCTGTTTCGTTGTCTGTTGAGGAAGTACAGACGTTCCTCTTGTTGATAGCCGAGGAGCGGATCCAGTGAGAGCTTGATGGCGCGACGCCGAAGGAAAAGGCCTTATGTATATACTTTTGAACTTGCTATATTTTTCAGAGTATGTCTTCTGTTTATAGTTTTACCTTTGTATCTGTGTTTTGCTTCAATTAAAAACAATCTGATCGAATGAGTGTACCTCCAGACTATATTAAATATGTATTATTGTATGAGCACGTAATGAACCTCTTGAAAAAGACAAATGATTAATGCCGCGATTATAAAAACCATCACATAAATAAAAAAAAAACAAGGGATACATTGTACATTTTGAAAAATTCAAAAGTTTATTGATAATTCACTTTACAGAACACGCTGCATGAATAGTTAACTAATCAAGTAACGTTAACGCAGCACACCTGCACTCCTCATCTACAGCCCGTGTCACTGCCTCCACAGTCTCTGCTGCTGGGGGTAAATCACAAGCATTCTCATCGTCCTCTCCATTGCTGTTAAAAACATCTACATGCCGAGAGTGAAGAACACTATTCCGTCTCCTTTCTTTGTTGTGAGTTTGTTTGTGGCGCGTTTACGATGATGTCACGGCAGTAGAGGCGGCGCTGCTATAACAACGCGTGAATAATCCCGCCCACTCTATAGCGGTACTAAACTGCGGTGCAGCAGCAGTTTTAACATTACGTGACATGACATCTGACGCACGGACGCCATGACATCTGACGCACAGACGCCATGACACATGCCAAACCTGTGACATCTGACGCACCACATGCCAAACCTGTGACATCTGACGCACAGACGCCATGGCACATGCCAAACCTGTGACATCTGACGCACCACATGCCAAACCTGTGACATAAACCTGTGACATCTGACGCACCACATGCCAAACCTGTGACATAAACCTGTGACATCTGACGCACCACATGCCAAACCTGTGACATAAACCTGTGACATCTTGCACCACATGCCAAACCTGTGACATAAACCTGTGACATCTGACGCATCACATGCCAAACATGTGACATAAACCTGTGACATCTTGCACCACATGCCAAACCTGTGACATAAACCTGTGACATCTGACGCACCACATGCCAAACCTGTGACATCTGACGCACAGACGCCATGGCACATGCCAAACCTGTGACATAAACCTGTGGCATTGTCACTCTGCGTGTCGCACCTTCGGTAGTGACTGACACCTGCCCCTAGGTACCGCTGCTTAATGTAGATTGCGTGACACAAGCACGTCAGCACGATATTGATTTAATTAACAGTATGTTGCGGTCAAGTATACGATTTATTGCATCGCGAAATTCATTTGTACAACAAATGTTCCTCTGTTAAGATTGAAATGTGTCTAATGCCCCTTAATGTGTATTTTGTCATTGTAAGTTTATTTACAGTAGCCTGCTTTGTACAAGAGTCATACAGTCAAATACGTAAATAGGCATTTTTTTTCTGACACTTGCCTATCCGAGATTACATAAAAAATATAAACTATCACGAGAAAACTCCACAAGCCATTATAAAGTGATGTCTACTATTATAACGTGATTTATGAAACTTACACCAACCATTCAGAAGTGTGCCTGACCTTGACACAGGCTTTTCACAATGCAATGCAGTGTAGCCTAAGTCTGCAACGTATAATGTAAGTCTAGATGCTATTTAAACAACATTTCTACTTATTAACCTGTCTGCAGAAAGTCAAATGCTTTGACAAAACATTCAGACAACTCCAGAAGAAATGCATGCTCATAATATATAGATTATGAGCATGCATTTTTTCTGGAGTTGTCTAAATATGACAGTTTATATTTTTTATGTAATCTCGGATAGGCAAGTGTCAGAAAAAAAATGCCTATTTACGTATTTGACTGTATGACTCTTGTACAAAGCAGGCTACTGTAAATAAACTTACAATGACAAAATACACATTAAGGGGCATTAGACACATTTTAATCTTAACAGAGGAATATTTGTTGTACAAATGAATTTCGCGATGCAATAAATCGTATACTTGACCGCAACATACTGTTAATTAAATCAATATCGTGCTGACGTGCTCGTGTCACGCAATCTACATTAAGCAGCGGTACCTAGGGGCAGGTGTCAGTCACTACCGAAGGTGCGACACGCAGAGTGACAATGTCACAGGTTTATGTCACAGGTTTGGCATGTGCCATGGCGTCTGTGCGTCAGATGTCACAGGTTTGGCATGTAGTGCGTCAGATGTCACAGGTTTGGCATGTGTCATGGCGTCTGTGCGTCAGATGTCATGGCGTCCGTGCGTCAGATGTCATGTCACGTAATGTTAAAACTGCCTCTCCTGCGGTGGAAATGCAAACCGACCCGAACTGAGCCGTGCCGTAGCATGCCGAACCGTACCGTACCATGTAGTGGAAAAGCGCCATAATTTAAAAGGGTCATATGACGATGCTAAAAATAACATTAGTTGGTGTATGCAATGCGTTTTATGCAATTTAAGGTAAAAAAAAACATTGTACTGTACATTATTAAATGCATCGATTTTTACAAAGCTCATCATTCTGAAAAGCACAGTGCGCTCTGATTGGCCAGATATCCAGTGCGTTGTGATTGGCCGCATACCTCAAGTGTTTCGGAAATGTTACCCCGTTACCATATTTAGAAACAGACAGTGTCTCCAATGACATGACGACAACAATACTACAGCGAGAATAAAAGTTACAGCCTCTTTCTTTGCGTAAACAGTGTTTTGCTAATCTTCCAACACAGTGACGTAGACATGTGGGAGCGTGTTTGAATTATGTGCAGGAAGGTGTGGACAAGTCTTAACTTTTATAAAGAGTATCTCTTTGGGTTTGAGACTTTAGTCTTTGTAAATTTTCGAATCTTATATATGCACTTAAAACTGGAAATCGCGTCATTTAACACCCTTAATATCACACATCATTTACAAAACCAGTAATAGTATAAGCCATGTTTATTAAAAATTCTTAAAATAAAACAATAAATAAATACATAAAATACACATTGTCATGTCGTTCCAGTTTCAATCGTCTGTAGATCACAAAAATAGATGTTTATCAGAATGTCTGAGCTGCTCAAAAATGGTGTCATAAAGGTATTCATAAATGTGGTTCATATTCTCCTGCATTATATTCCTATAAGTGTTTGTCTATAAGTCTATATATTTATATAAGTCTTTAAGGTCATACGTTTGATCGGTGTGAACAACAGGCCGAATTGTAAGATGCTATTCACTGACAAATTGCTTCACTGCAGCTCTCAAATGTCATTTGGGTTTCCGCATAATAATTACGTCAATGATGTCATCACGTACCTTGTGACTGATGCGTTTGAATAATCCATCGCATGACACCTGAGAGCCTTTCCTATAACATTTCTCAGCCCTGAGGCGTTACAAAGTTATTGGAAGGTCTAATTGTTTTAAAATAGGTGGAGGTCAGAGGTCACTGACCTTTAGAGACACATCTGACGCAGGCCGTCTTGTTTCAAAGCACCAGACCATAATGAGTTCTTCCTCTCTGTCAATCAAGAGTGTAACACTAGTACACGGCACGCATCATTACACACACACACACACACGGACAGGCTGCTTGTGTGTTTCAGCGTGAGCGTGCAGGGGACGTTTTTCACGCAGTTATAAGGAGCGTCTCTTGTGTGAGGAATAATCGAATCGCGCTGTCATATGGAAAGAATTATTCCCCTCGTATCGCCGTGCGGGCAGTAATTGGATACAATTTAACATTTGCAGCTGCTTTCCTGTCTGTTCCCCTCACACACACACACACACACACACACACACACACACACACACACTGTCGTGCGTGGAGCACCGTGCAGGGAAAAGGAGAGGAATCATTTTTCAGCTCTCAGGAAGCACGCTCACCGTGACTTCGGATTAACGTGAGCGGAGCGTGTGTGTGTGGCAGACAGATAGAGAGCTATATAAATTATTATTTCTATAATGTTGCAAAATGTCACCAGAATTTAGCTAAATGTGAAAATATCTTTTTGGGGAAGCCTTCAAAAGAAAAAAGGTAATAAATTACAAAATAATTTTAATAGATTATTTAGAAGTTTCAAATTTGTTTTGTATTATAATATATATTCGAAAATGTACAACATTCTATTAATACAACAATATTAATATATGTTTTAGTATGAACATTCATGGACATTAATGAACATTAAAAAACTCAATTTTACATTAAAAATGGTTAATAAATTACTTCCTTTCATAATTTAGTAATTAAATTGTTATTTTGTTATATGTGTGAGTTATATAATCTATATTATAGTTTTATATAGTTTTAATAAAATTAACAATAAATGAATACAATACATTTTAGGTTAAAGGTTAATACTCTATATATTTATATTACATTTTATATACTGTTTTTTATTTATATATTTATTTTATTTTTGTGTGTGTGTGTGTATATATATATATATATATATATATATATATATTAGAGGTGGGCATAGATTAATTTTTTTAATCTAGATTAATCTAGATTAATTTTGGAATTAATCTAGATTAATCTAGATTAAAATGGCTCATTTGAATTCTGCCGAAGGCATTCAGAATATGTGTGCTACCCAAATAATGACTAAAAGTAAGTCTTTGAGAACGGGTTTCTCAAGCCAGGTGGCGCATTAGACCAGCGGCTCATCTCCTGTTTCCAAAATGCATCACAAACTTTAATCTCTTCCCGTCCCAATCCCACGAAAAAACTGGAGGAAAATCCCGTTCCACTCCCGGAAGAATGACTCCCATTCCCTCCCACTCCCGTGTTGTTGTTGTTTTTTTTTTTTGCCGATAACTGTCAATTACAGTAAAAATATAGTACAGATCACTGCGTGCCCACCTTATTAGTTGAATAAAACCCAAAATGTCGTTTTTTGTTATTATATTGAACTGAAAGCCATCTTATGCACAGTGTTGCACAGATTAAATTTCATGTAAATCATCCATGCTAACACACACGTCTTCTATTTTTATTTTTTAGACATTTCACTCTCTATAGATATATTTTTCAAAGACGGATTTTCTCGCTCAAGTTCACATGAGACCTAAAGCGCATCCTGTTTGCTTAAAAGCTCAACGTTTCGTTGTTATTCTGAGTGCACACAAATAAACGTAGAGTCTTTACAGATTCGAAAGATGTATTAGGCTACTTTTATCTGTATGACCAAGAATGACGGAGATGTAAGAGCAAGTGAGCGCACCGGAGCCTGTCCTGCAGCAAACGCGCTTCCATCACAAACACTTCAATAGCGCACATTTCTCTAGGTTAATCATATTGAGCGGCCATGTAAAGTTGCTACTACATACATCTTTCAGATAAAAAGCCATATTTGAGGTTGATGAATGATAGGTGAGTGTTTGGATGTCCTGCCCGATTGTATTACCACATAGACCAGCCGTTAACAATCTGTCCATCACGGACTGCGAGCCTCTAGTTCGAAGACTCGTTCTCGCCCCCTACAGTGCAATTCGGCTAGGTATACATCCGCGCTAAAATATCAGGGTGAAAGTCATCATAGCTTGCGTAGTATAGACCCAGCTCCCAACCCAACTTTGAGAATAGATTAACGGCGATATTTTTTTTATCGCCGATAAGAGTCTCGCGTTAACGCAGCACGTTAACGCCGATAACGGCCCACCACTAATATATATATATATATATATATATATAAAAGGGCTATCAGTCAATTACAATTTTCAGTCTTATTAATTAAAGGGTGCTGCGATTAATTAATCTAATTAATCGCAAATTGAATTTGGCTGTGAAAATACCCCCAAAAGATCATTTAAAGCTATTATTGTGTTACATTTTTAGGTTGAAACAACCTAACATAAAGTATGGAACATAAAAGATAATTTGAGAAACATCTCAGTATGTTTTGTTCATGCAGTGTAAGTTACCGGTAACCAAACAACTTTGTTACCAACAGTCTTCAAAATACCTTCTTTTATGTTGTGCAAAAGAAAGTATGTCATTCAGGTTTGAGTAAACATGAGAATGAGTAAATAATGACCAAATGTATTTATTTAGTTGTGAACTATCCGTTTAATGTTTGTTCTTAATGTTTTTATGAGTCAATTTGTTCAAACGGCTGATTCATTCAGGAATGAAGTAAAGGGCTCTCTTTATGAATGGGCCTTTGAATCATTGGTTCACATGATTAATTCAGAAACTAAACACCACTGTGTGTTGCTCAGCCACGCACAACAGCTCTGCTGTGGCTTTTTAGGTAATATATTAATTGGCAAAATTGCATCAAATCACATTTTCAAGACTGTAACATTCATGGGGGGAAAAACATAAATCTTGGTACTTTGATTTATACAGTGGTAGCCTACTTTCATATGCCAGACAGGGGCGATTCTAGGATTTTTTAAATGGGTGGCACAGGTGGGGGGGCAAGATCCAGTAAGGGGGGGCCCATGGGAAAATTCATGTGCCCCAACACAAGTGCCTGGACAACTCATCTCTCTTTTTATAAATAAAAACCACTGAGTCCAAACAGACGGTATGTGTGTGTAGTGAATTTTTGTAAACATTTCTCATGTTCTCATGATCTGTCTGCAGCGGATAGATGGTCCTCACTGGCTGGCTCTGACCTGTGCTGCCAGGTTCAGGGCTAGTTTGCTGGCCTACTTGCCCCTGCCTGGTGGATTGGCTCTGACCTGCACTGCACTGTACTGCATCTACCTGTCTTTGACATGGTTTCTTCTTGAAGAAACCTTCAATGTAATGCTGCTGTGCCTTTGTCCCCTTTTCTTTTTTCTTTTTTTACACAAAATTCTGTGAAAAAAAACTGAATCATCAATATTACACAAATAGTAGGCTATATTTAACAGTCATATTATCATCTGATTAAAGATGAAATCGTTTAATGTGAAGCTGTTCTTGGACATTGCAAACGAAAAAAAAAGTAAGACTATACACGCAAAAACGTTTGTTTATTCAATACAAACAGGTGTTTATTATTCTACATCTTAAAATTCCAAGTGTCAGAACGCTAACTTTATTAAAACCGAGCCGTTTATTTTAGTATACCGAGCCGCGGGAGAGATACTGTTTCTCGAGCGCTTTCCACGAGCGCGATTCGAAGTGAAACATGAGTGAAACACGGACAAATTTCATCCATCCTTTCATCCCACCCCCACCAGCCGGCAAAACAGTTTTGGGTCCAGTCTAGGATTGGCACTGTTGCTAATAGTCTACTAATGATTTTCCATTTTTTTGACGTAGCTTGGAATAAATAACATTGCATGGCATGAATATAATATAATTCAGAAATATAATTCTATGTAGGCCTATCATGTAAAAAGTACCACAGTAGTGTTAACTTCAATTAAACACCCTTTTTCATATGTTTGGACATTAGCACTTTTGAATTGCTTGATGAGTCTCAAACACGCACAAGTGTGTGTGTAAGTGTGTGTGCGTATGCGTGCGCGCGCTCAGGTTTGAAAACATTTGGTTGTCAAGGGCAGCGGCGAGTTAAAGCGCTGAAGAAAGAAAAGCGAGATAGCGCGCGAGAGCGAGAGCGTGAGGGGGAAATTGAAAGCAGCAGCTGGCTGTGGGAGTGAGATCAGCTCGGGCAGGAAGCATTAAATCTGAGTCTTTAGGGGTTCTGCAGTCTGTGTGCCGCTCGCGTATATGCGTGTGAGTGGGACGATAAAGGAGCCTCGTAAACCGGCGCTTTAACGACACGCTGCGCTCGTTAAACCCGACAGCAGCCAGAGCGACAATCTGCAATCAGCTCACGTGCGCGCTCTAGAATCAAACCAGAGCCCTTTCTAGAACGCCTTGTTTTTTTAAAATATGATAGTTTGCGCTACACTGTTTTGAATAAGTATGATGTTTTTAAATTATGACCATGGTTACAAACAGTTTCATGGTATTTATATAGTAATCCAAGCCCCCCCCCCCCCAAAAAAAACTATAGTAGCATTATACGTTTTGATATTACGTATAGTACCAAGGTAAAAAAACATGGTTTTTAGACATTTTTATTACAGTATATACAGTAGGCTACACTATTGTTCAAAAGTTTGAGGTCACTGAGATTTTTTATAATTTTTTAAATAAGCTTCTGCTCACATAAGCTGTATATATTTAATCAAAAAATACATTAAAAAAACAGTAATATAGTGAGATATTATTACCATTTAAAATAACTGTTTTGGTTTAAATATAATTTAAAGTGTAGGCTAAATTGTTCCTGTGATGCAAAGCTGAAATTTCAGCATCATTACTCCAGTCTTCAGTGTCACATGATCCTAAATAAATAATTATAATATGCTTAATTGATGCTCAAGAACTATTTCTTATTATTATTGTCAATGTTCAAAACAGTTGCTGCTTAATATCTTTATTATATTATAATTACATTATAAAATACTTTACCGTTACTTTTGAACAATTTAAAGCATTGCTGAATAAAAATATAAAAATTATTGTGTGTGTGTGTGTGTGTGTGTGTATTCGTAAAAGGTCTTCTGTTGTTAGACCCAAGTTATAAAAGCTAATTATTCAATAACTGAATTAACATCAGTTTTTATTATATTATTGTAAGGTTTATTGTGGGTAGATACATTTTCTTATATAATTTGTGAGATTTAAAATATATTTGGCGAAACTCCAGCAAGTTTTTGACACTGGAAGTGTTGCTGGGTCAGAAGCACACACAATATGACAAAGGTTTCTCAGCTCCATTTAAGTACTCATATTATTTATAGGGGTTGACTGAGAAAAGCGTTGATTTTTAGAGGCGCGGGCTCTGCATGCAATAACACAGAGAGGCCTCTAATGCCGTCACAGGGGAGATTCCAGAGGGACCGGCCCCTCGCAAAATTCATGTCAGTGCTCGAATTTACTGCCAAGCACGCGGTCCACCCCTCCTCCTCCTCTTCATCCCCCTGAGCGCTTTTCTTCTTCTCTTTGCTCTCGCCGCTCAAGTAGCCTGTAACGCAAACATGCTGTGGGCGAGAGGCGTTAGGGATTTTGAAACAGTTGGGAAAAGCTCTGGTACCAGTTTTGTGCACACAATGTCAAGGCAATTAACAATTAATGGGCCTCTGTTATGAACCAGGTGTCGGATACACAATACTGGCTTCTCTGTGAAATATCGTGGTGACCGTTTATAATGACATGCCATTAACTAACATTTTGTCAATCTGAACTCGTCATTAATTACTTAAGTACTTGATATTAATTCAAATATTAAAATGTACAAATCAAAGTGCCGTGAAATTTGAATACAACAAATATAGAGCATTTTAAAATACACCGTTCCAGTCCTGGCATCTGATTGGTTAATACTGCCTTCCAGCTGTGTGAAACTCTAACAGTATGCGATTTTGGCCACAAAATATATTATAGAGCGCAAAAACAAGTTTGGACTGTGTTTTTGCAGCCCTTAGGGCAATTTTGCACAAAACATGTTTTTAGCATTGCACAAAAATAGTTAGGTTTTTTTAATGCAAGAATCCATTCTGTGTGCCCTTATTTTATATGTCATGAACATACTTTATGCAAGTTAAGTTAAAACATTCTTTATACTTTTGCACATTTGCGGTAACATACCCCAATACTCAAGGGGGCGATAGAGTCAGACTTCGAATGTCTGCACTCTTCAGGTAATTTGCATAAAACATAGAGGCTGCATCCGAATTTGCATACTTTCCCACTATATGATAAATTAAATAAAAAGATTAGTTTGCCTGAATTCACAGTATTCATAAAACAAGTAGCAAGTCAAAATCCCGAACTGCACATCAATACACACAGCAGGGAGAACCCTTGTGCTGTTGACTCTGCAGCCACAGAATGGAGTATTTGCACGCTGGGGTAGGGTTGGAGTGATGAATGTGTGTGCGTATGGGGCCCCGGTCAGGCTGCGCTACTCGGGCAAGACCAAGAAAAATGGTCTCCTGGGATCGCAGAGAGTGAAGCGCAGGAAAGCAGAAAAATGGTTTATGATTTGAGGGAATCTTTCTAACAGCTGGACCTTTAACATCGGCCACGTGTTTTGAAGATCTGGATGCTCCACAAATGCCCCAAGTTCAGTGATTTTGAGGCTTCAAATGATAATGTACCAGGTCTGCCTATAATCCTACATAAACCTCTGGAAAAGCACTGGAGGTAGAGGAAACATCTCTCCAGAAATGGCCCTCTAAGGCTAACTGTGCAGCTAAAGAGTACAGAACAAAGGATCTGAGCGTTTAAAAAAATTAAAAGTTTAAAATGTAAGAAAAAATGTTATTTCAAATGTCATTCAGTTTTCAAATCCCTTCTTAGAGTAAGTGAACACCCCGTGGAGAGCCAAACATGATGGAGCTTTCTGAAACCCGGAGGCCCTGACAGGTCAAAGTGTCAGCCTGCGTTCAGCATTTCAACAAAGAAAGCGTTTTTTGTGGATAGCAGCCAAAAGGCTGTTGGGATAGAGCTGGGATTAGGGTTACGGACATGATAGTGTTCTGAATGCTTCCAAGCTCTGCAGTGACTATTAAGCATGATAAACAGGTCCAGCGCTCTTAAAAATAAAGGTTCTTAAATGGTCCTCTGCAGCACTTGAATGTTTATGTATAAGATAAAAAAGTTATTGATGTCACATTACAGGTTGTTCAGATATGGGATTTTTAAAACACCAGGTTCAAAATGGTTTTCAAAAACCTAGAAAATACAAAGTTATTTGAGGAAACTCTGAAAAGGTTTTCCAATGACATCAAGCAGTAAAATCAGTTTGTTCTGAAACCTTGAATGAAGACAATTTGAGTGGTTTTCTAGAGAGTTAGCCAAGTTGTTGAGTTTCTGGGGACTAGGTGGCTGTTATGTTCTGCCGAAACAGCCAAAACCTGGTTATTTTAAGCAATTTAGAAATCCTGGGCAGAAGATGTCCCCGGGAAGTGACACATTTAGTCACCACATTCCAGATATCTACAAAGCAATTACGTATGGCAAGCCCTTTTAACATTTAAAACTTTTTTTGACTATCCATAAATATAATTTCGGATAGTCATAATTATAATTTGGATAGTCACAATGACAATTAGAGATATCTCCAATTATAATTGCACTAGTAAGAAATGTAATTAGAGATATCTCTAAATAATTTATGACTAGTCAAAACTCATTTGAAGATATCTCTAATTACATTAGAGTTATCTTCAATAGCTCGTCATACATCCGCAAATGTAATTAGAGATATCTCTAATTCAATTTCGACTAGTCACAATTATAGTTGAAGATATCTGAATTGCAAATGCTCCTAGTCCAATTGCTGTTGTGTGAGGTCAGATTACATTTACTCAGCTCCTCCCCCCACACCAGAGCTTGAAAAAAAAACCCACAAAACTCACTACTAAAAGATTCAGTGAGATAAAATGGTTAAGAGGTCATTTTAAATTCAATAATTCAAATTTGAAAATGTATACTACTTATTTGAAATAGTGGCAATTATCTGCACCTTGGTATAGTAGTACATTATAAAACAGTACACAATGAAAACGTATTGAGTGTTAATTATAATTTTAATTCCCGTTTTTAAATGGATGCCACCTTATTGGGACAATAAAGCCCTCCTACACCCTAAACCTACCCAGTATTTATTTCCAACTTTTGAATTATTTCCTTCATTTTTATTGAAAATAACAATAAAATAATTCAATATATCTTTAAATATGATTTGACTAGTCAAAATACAATTAGAGATATCTCTAATTTAATTTTTTTAAAGATATCCCAAATATATTTGTAGATATCTTGAATTGGGATTATGACTAGTCAAATTAGAGTTGAAGATATCTCTAATTGAATTACCACTAGTCAAATTGTAATTGGAGATATCTCTAATTAGAATTTTGACTAGGCAAATCGTATTTGTAGATATCTTGAATTGGAATTGCGACTAGTCAAAACTCATTTGAAGATATCTGCAAATATTTTTCAATGGAAGATTATGACTAGTCGTAATTGCATTGTAGATATCTTCAATGCATTTTAGGACTAGTCATAAACACATTGTAGATATCTTGATTCCAATTATGACTAGTCATAATTGTAATATAGATATCTGGAATTACAATTGTGACTATCCGAAATTATATTTATGGATAGTCAAAAAAAAGTTTTAAATGTTAAAAGGGCTTGCCATAAATAAAACCCTGCTGCCCTCTTTTCAATATTCCCCTTCATTTGGAAATACGGCACTACACTGAAATAAAGTCGGCAGCAACTTCCGGTTCACACAGACTTTAAAAGCCAAATTTCACATGCAAATCAGTACAATCATCTAACATGACTTTTAAAATCATCTAACATGCTGGATTTATTCGAATTGATTAGATTCATTCATGTTTTTAAAAGCGCAAAATAAACTTGCGCTGTTCCTCAGGAGGATTTCTGTGCATGCGCTCAAAGACGGAACAGAACACAGACGTGTAAAGTTATCTTTTAGCTCACTGTTAAATACACCCAAAAATGTGTCAAAATGCAGCGCTTAGTGATTGATTATTCACATAAACCCTCGTCAGTTCAATAAACAAACAGTTAAAAATGAAAACATGCGCACGTAACAGTAGACTAGAAACGTGCGGCTCTTAAGGTGATAGCGGGCTATATTCTTGCTGCTGGCTGTGTGCTTAAGATTAATAAAAAAAAAAAAGACAAAATCACTCATGACTGGGGGACTTTTGTAGCTTTAAAAAGTAGCAAAGGAAGCTTAAGGGTGAATCCCATTTCTTGGTCTTACCCCTTCGTCTTACCCCTAGCCCTTGTCCCTCGAAACCGAGTGGTAAGCGCTAGGGGTGAAAACATACCCCTATGAAATAAGACACCACTTGGTTACTGTTACGTCATCATACATCGTCGTTAGCTGGCTGCTACGTCACCAGAGACGACAAGTGTTGATCACAAATTTGCCGTCTGCAAGTGTGTGTATGTCGATTGCGTCGGTTTTAGTCATTTTTATATCTAGTCAGAGATATGCGGGACTGTTGTGCAAATCAGCAATGTAACGTTAGCGTGGAAAATAGCGATTTTTAAAAACGTTTCAATTAAGAACATGGTTGCAAATATACATGTACAGGACTGTGTAGAGCACAAAACAAGACTGTCATAATTACTGTCATCATTTTTTTTTATTACTTATTTAAGCCGAAAATACTCTCTGGATGATCTGGCCGCAGTGTGTTCTGGGCACCCCTTGGTTTCAAGTAAGCTCGCGAAAATGCTTGATTTTGAAGGGTATCTACCCCTTACCCCTACCCCTCGATCAAAACGAGAATTTGGATAGCCCTTACTCTCACGTGAACGCGCAAAACTAAGGGGAAGGGGTAAGACAGAGAATTTGGATTCACCCTAACTCTTATAGTGTATACTATGCTATTGTATTTCAGAGATGGAAAGTAACGAGGTACAAATACTACGTTACTGTACTTAAGTAGATTTTTCTGGTATCTGTACTTTACTTTTTACTTTTACTCTTTACACAAATATATGAAATTTCTACTTCTTGCACTTTCAAACCAGGCTCGTTACTTTAGTTTTGGTGGATCACCATTCGATAACAAATCTATAATATCATGAATCGGTTAGTCTTGACAGGCAACCCGATTCGGCTCACGCGCGTAAAAGGTTTCTAACAATAGGCCTACCGGAGTAATCAATGCAAGAGACTGGAGAATGGAGTGGATCAGAGAGGCAAACTACTGACCTGGTCATGACTTCAAGTGCAGGTCAGTTTCATCTGTAAATAGGCTGTAGTTTTGTGTTTGTTTACTTATAGTTAATAATTAAACAGCTACTGTATTTCCTTGTCCTCTCACTATCACATCTGCTACCCCCCTCCTTATGGCTTGTATTCATTTGAGAGCAGTCGAGATTGCACCAGTGACTTCTTCAGGCGGCCCACATGACCGTGTTTATAGATGCGGTCTCAAGGTTGCTGCCCCTGACGCACATTCACACACATACTAGTCGTAAACGCGCCCGTACACACACAAACCACTCGGGGAGAGAGATTAAAACTGCACAGGCAAAAACAGAAACAAGATTTTCTTGCCCTCGTGGGATGAAAGTAGGGACGACACAAATCTTTTTAAACCGACGCAGCCCAGAAAGGTCGGGTAACATTCCAGTGCGGTAATTAGTCAGCGTGTGTGCGCGCAAGAGCATGAAATTGGAGTGTGTGCTCAGATTTGTCGATAGCCAAATGTGCTTGGACTGTAAAGTCTTAAAACCATCTGACTGCCTCGTGCACACAATTTTTAGGGTTCAAAGATGACATTGAATCAGAATCAACAGTAGATACTTTCTTAAAGTTTATTCTTGGTCTTTTGAACCATTCATTGGTTTTCATGTTATTTAAATAAAACAGTTTGCAGCTTTTAGTCCACGTCTGTTAGCGTTAAGGCTAATCTATATGCTAGTGTACTTCTGAATATTCACAAAATATTTTTAGCGGATATACACATAAAATGTATCCTCTTATTTCCAGGGAAATTAAGCTGAGGTACTGATGACATCATCCTTCATGGCTGTAATGTAGTAACTAAACGTTACTGCCAATAAAATAAACAGAAAGGAGCTTTTGATGAGCACCGGAAGTCAACAGGAAAACAGGAAGTACAAATAACACATGACATAAAATCACATTAGTAAAGCAATTTCATGCAGCCTCTAATTAAAAGGTAATTTTAGCACATTGAATGTCTTTTCCTAAATATGCGCAGATGTGTATATTATGAAAATTGTTGTGAGTGAGTTATAATGATGTACAGGTGGATCTCGCCGAGTGCGTGTTTGTGTGCTAGACCTGATTTATAACTGCTGCTGGAGGCAACGCAGCGAGCTTCCTGCAACCTGAGACCCGAATAGCGTGCTCTCTTCTCTCTCTGTCTCTCTCACTTTGGCCGTGTGCCCGCGTCCTTGTTCCAGCTCGCCACCGCTCACGCCTTCAAGCAACGGCCGCTGCCAGCGTCTGACTGCACAGACAGATGGCAAGATCACAGTTACCTACTGGAGAGCACAACTCCTACACGATCTGCGAGTGTCTGCGATTGTGTGTGTGTGTGTGAGAGATACAGAGAAAACTAAAGGAGCGGCACCTGATGGCATTAAGGGCCATTCACTCATGACACGCTCTTAAGGCCCGTACACACCGGGACGAATATCGGCGCACGTTATTCGCCAGCGTTTTTCAACGCGTTTGTTGTGTTCACACCCAAACGATTTTCGCTGACGATGAGCCGAGTGAACATGCAAATTCATTCCCTGACATTAGATGGCGCTTAATGTAAAACAGAAATACCCCGGTACACAAGGTGG
Organism: Oxygymnocypris stewartii; assembly: GCA_003573665.1. Taxonomy (NCBI): domain Eukaryota; kingdom Metazoa; phylum Chordata; class Actinopteri; order Cypriniformes; family Cyprinidae; genus Oxygymnocypris; species Oxygymnocypris stewartii. Next base: position 1,445,571 of record QVTF01006346.1, read on the forward strand.
CGCTGCGCAACTTTACGCTTCTGACACTCGCTTGTCACTCAGAAGAAGAGAGCAAGTATTTACGCGCTTGTCAAAATTATACAAATTTGTCATAAAGTTCTTTGTGTTCAGACACCAACGAGACCAGCAGCTCTACATTCATCTTGCCTTGCATCTTCTTTGTCTTCTTATTTCTTCCCGGCAGTGTAGATCTCACCGTCGTTTAGATTTTTTTTATAGTAATAAAAATAATTTAGTTCAGTTAGAGGACACTGCTGCTCAAAGCAGTGCACCGAACGAACGAGAGCCGTGCATCACAGTATTAATTTTTACCTGTATTTTAAATCAAACATTGTGTTTGGGGTTATAATTGATAACCAGATTTCGCCGCGGGATTAATTTCCTGAATATAACGTGGTAACGGTCGGTAACTCTGGTGCAATTTGAACGGGAGCGGGCAGTCTAACATTATCCCGTTCCTGACGTCCTTTCAGAACAGCATATCTGCGCTTTATTCTTATCGAGCTCCGGTACAGCCTGCACTCGGACCGTTATGCGCGCGCTGCAGCACGAACCAGTGCTTCGTTTTATTTGCGGGGTCTGAGCAAAGCATGTGCAAAGATGCAGATATAATATACAGCTCTCAAACAAAACTGGCAGGTTGTGATGAGTGACAGATCAGAATAAAGATGGAGTGTGAATGCGATGTCATTGAAGGACGTTCAACTATCTTTCCTTTTTTTGTATTATGCTTATTCTTTCATTTTAAATGACAGACTGTCAAATTTATTTATTTTTCTCTGCTGCACTTTTCACTGTGTTAACAGCAAGATGTTAAATTAATTTCGTATTTTGACAGGACTTGTATACTATATAAAATATATATTAGGCTAAACCTACATTATTTTTTTCTATTGTGTTGTAGGCTGAATGTTAGCATACACGAATTATATCCTGACAAAACGAATAAAAATAAGGATTACAATTTGTATATAACTTTTTTCTCTCTGTGACACTTTATTTCGTGTTGGCAGCAAAATGTTATTGACATTTTTCTGTCAATAAATACAAGACGAATAAAATAAATACAATTTTATGCAGACTACACTTTTATTTGTTAGCCTAACTATCTGTTCAAGCAGAAATATGAGTGAACCGAGAGCGCACATACACGGTTCGTTTGCGCATCATTTATAACGGACATAACGCGCGCCTAATGCACGATCCTGTATGTCACTGTAATCATCTTTTCCTTGATTACAATAGTCGTCCATCAACACTTGTGTGTAGTAGTGTGACACTGGCTTCTTTTATCCAACTGAGAGATGTAGTTTGCGTATCATATGATATATATACAGCGTTTTTGAGCAACCGTTCAGTCTGTATTACACACGATGAGAAATATGTGCTGCTCCGAAACACAGAATATGTAGAGAGGTGGTACTCTTATTTATTTATAGGCTATATTTTTTTTTTACATGACTTAACATACGAGTCATAATATTAGTGAATATATTATATTGTAGTTTTATCTCTCGCCCCCCCCCCCCGGTTGAGAAACACTGACCTAAAGCGTGATCTTCCAGCATTGTCTTCGTGATCGATCTATTGGGCATCCCTGCTCTAAGTGATGTTTTAAAAAAAACATTCGTTTCTCATTTATTTGAGAATTTATTTGCTGATTTTTATTTTATTCAAACAGTCCTTGACGCAGAATTGCTGCTGATATTAAAGTCAAAGTAAAACACGCACGGCGCTTACAGGGTATTGTAATGAGAATTTATTTGCTGATTTTTATTTTATTCAAACAGTCCTTGACGCAGAATTGCCGCTGATATTAAAGTCAAAGTAAAACACGCACGGCGCTTACAGGGTATTGTAATGTAACTCCCCATCGTTTGTAATGGGAAAATTTCCTCACCGTCACAACCCTAGTGCTCAGCAAGACTGTTTTGTGTTTGAGCGCCCCTAGGTTGTGTTTTACTGTAACTTCAGCTGCTCCAGACACGTGAGCAAAAGCGCCAATCTCATTGGTCGGATAGTTTTTGACGCAGCGCGTCAAACCAAAAAAACGAACCCGAGGCGTTTAAAAAAAAATGACGCTTTTACGCGTGGCGTTTTTCGTGTCGTGTGCACACTCACATTGGCGCCCTTTGTTTAGTCATGAGGCGTTAAACGTCGGCGAATAACGTGCGCGAAATTCGTCCCGGTGTGTACGGGCCTTTATGCTATGTTTGTTTGGTGTGTGTGAGAAGTTGACGTGCAGTTACAGCAGTGTCCTGCAGTGTGACATGCTAAATATATTAATCTGTGTGTGTATAAATATATATATATTAGTGGTGGGCATAGATTAATTTTTTTAATCTAGATTAATCTAGATTAATTTTGGAATTAATCTAGATTAAAATGGCTCATTTGAATTCTGCCGAAGGCATTCAGAATATGTGTGCTACCCAAATAATGACTAAAAGTAAGTCTTTGAGAACGGGTTTCTCAAGCCAGGTGGCGCATTAGACCAGGGGCTCATCTCCTGTTTCCAAAATGCATCACAAACTTTAATCTCTTCCCGTCCCAATCCCACGAAAAAACTGGAGGAAAATCCCGTTCCACTCCCGGAAGAATGACTCCCATTCCCTCCCACTCCCGTGTTGTTGTTGTTTTGTTTTTTTGCCGATAACTGTCAATTACAGTAAAAATATAGTACAGATCACAGCGTGCCCACCTTATTAGTTGAATAAAAACCCCAAATGTCGTTTTTTTTTATTATATTGAACTGAAAGCCATCTTATGCACAGTGTTGCACAGATTAAATTTCATGTAAATCATCCATGCTAACACACACGTCTTCTATTTTTATTTTTTAGACATTTCACTCTCTATAGATATATTTTTCAAAGACGGATTTTCTCGCTCAAGTTCACATGAGACCTAAAGCGCTTCCTGTTTGCTTAAAAGCGCAACGTTTCGTTGTTATTCTGAGTGCACACAAATAAACGTAGAGTCTTTACAGATTCGAAAGATGTATTAGGCTACTTTTATCTGTATGACCATGAATGACGGAGATTTTAAGAGCAAGTGAGCGCACCGGAGCCTGTCCTGCAGCAAACGCGCTTCCACACAAACACTTCAATAGCGCACATTTCTCTAGGTTAACATCATATTGAGCGGCCATGTAAAGTTGCTACTACATACATCTTTCAGATGAAAAGCCATATTTGAGGTTGATGAATGATAAGTGAGCGTTTGGATGTCCTGCCCAATTGTATTACCACATAGACCAGCCGTTAACAATCTGTCCATCACGGACTGCGAGCCTCTAGTTCGAAGACTCGTTCTCGCCCCCTACAGTGCAATTCGGCTAGGTATACATCCGCGCTAAAATATCAGGGTGAAAGTCATCATAGCTTGCGTAGTATAGACCCAGCTCCCAACCCAACTTTGAGAATAGATTAACGGCGATATTTTTTTATCGCCCGATAAGAGTCTCACGTTAACGCAGCACGTTAACGCCGATAACGGCCCACCACTAATATATATATATATATATATGTATATATATATATATATATATATATATATATATATATTAGGGCTGTCAGTTAGTTATGAAAAAATAAGCAAGTAAACATTTTAATGCAGTTAACTCACTGGCCCCGCCCCAGACATGTACGTCATCTTACATTCCATACAGTTGACTGTTGACAAATATGATGCAGGATAACAACTCCATAAATGCAGTTATGCATTTCCACTCAACTTTCTGTTAACATGCTTGGATACAGCATTCTGTGAACAGCCAGCTTCTTTGGCAATGAATGTTTGTGGCTTACCCTCCTTGTGAAGGGTGTCAATGATTGTCTTCTGGACAACTGTCAGATCAGCAGTCTTCTCCATGATTGTGTAGCCTAGTGAACCAAACTGAGAGACCATTTTGAAGGCTGGGGAAACCTTTGCAGGTGTTTTGAGTTGATTAGCTGATTGATTGGTATGTCACCATATTCTAATTTGTTGAGAAAGTGAATTGGTGAGTTTTTGTTAAATGTGAGCCAAAATCATCACAATTCAAAGAACCAAATTAAGCTCAGATGAGTATAATGAGGAGTGAAATGTGTTCTCTGCATTTAACCCATCCAAGTGCACACACTTGGAGCAGTCGTGGACCTCCTGCTGGAGCCAGGATTCGAACCCAAAAGCTTGGGTTACCTCGGTCCAATGCTCTATCCACTAGGCCACGACTGCCCAAAGACTTAAACTACTTCAGTCTGTGTGCATTGAATTTATTTAATACAGGAGTTTCACAATTTGAGTTGAATTACTGAAATAAATTAACTTTTCCACGTCATTCTAATTTATTGAGATGCACATGTAGTTAAATTGTTTTAGTTTCTTATATAGAATTAATTAATTAATTTATTTATTCTAATCTTTCATTTTCAAAAATAAAAACTGCTGAAAAAGAAGACAGCTAACTAAGCTATTTTGGCCTTTAATTGAATGAAAATAAAATACTGAGATGTTTCTCAAATTATCTTATTTTATGTTCCATAGTTTGTGTTAGGCCATTGTAGCTTAAACGTTTGTGTGTAATACATTTTGTTGAATCAAAAAATCTTTCTAAAGCTATTATTTGTAATGTCTACTTGATACTTTCTCATTTAACACAATAATGGCTTTGTGATCTTTTGAATTTAACAGCCAAATGTAATCTTTATAATTTGTATGTGTGTATGTATAATATATATATATATATATATATAAAATAAACATTTTAATTATTATAAATGTTTTATATTATATTGTTTTTATAAGGTAATTTAAATTACTGAATGATACTACATTAAATATTTTTGCTATACATTAAACTATCATTATTACACAAGGGACAAAGGAAATTAAAATTGTGGAAAAACATAGATGAAATTAAAGTAAAACATACATTTTTACTTATAGTAAACACAATAACATCAAATCAACCAATGGCGTGAGTTTAGGGCGGGACTATTGTGTGTCGCCCAATAAGGTGTACATAGTCATAAGTCAATATTTATGCTATTCAGTTGTTGTTGTTTTTTAGAATATAAATTAGGCTACTCGTCTCATCCTTATGTAAACATAACAAATGATGGTATACCTGAGTCTTTTGGACCAATTCACTATAAAGAACCTGTTCATAAGAGTCGTGTTTTCGTGAATCGGACATCGCTGGTTGCGCAGCGAGGATAATGCAACGGAAAGCTGTTTGCTATTTATTGTCTTTTTTTATCACATTCATTTCAGACTGAAAGCTAAAACATAATTTTATTTGCCGTAGCGCTGTGGAAAACGTAGGCGTCCAAGAGCCGTTAACAGAACCGAATGTCATGAAAATCATTCGGTTCCACATATTTTCTCCAATTCCGATTCCCAGCCCTACGACCAAACGCGTCCAAAAATGTCAACCGTGTCTCATTCTTTGCATAGTCTCTTATCCTCAAATGTGTATCCTTTGTGTATTCCCTAAAAATATCGGCATACACGCTCACCAGCCCCCACTTGCCGACACGCACACACACTCGAGGGCAGCAATATCCTAGCAGAGATCGCGCTGAGCTATTAGAGCACGCCGCCGAGGCCTCGAGAGACCGGCGCTCTCTGATTTCCTTTCGCAGCGCAGAATAATGCAATCCTTTCAGCCTGCCTCCCTCGCTCTCTCTCACTCTGAGAGCTGCATGCGGTGCTCTGAAAGGCCCTTCGCAGAATTAATTAGTGTAGAGGTTACCTAATCCGCCAGAGAGCGTTTTTCCTGCCTGCCCTCAAACCAGAAATGTGCGTGTCCACGCCAAACCCCTCTCGGAGAGATGGGCACAACATTGACCCTTGGAACACACACACACAAAACCTTCCGACAGCTGCAATAAAGTGGATGCCCAATCTGCCCCTGAATATAACACATCCTACCCAGCGCTCTGTTTGTCGGTGACACCTTTTACATTGCACTATATGCCTACTTTTCAAAAATAACATTAATGAGTTTTATGTAGCCTATAAATGATAGGTAAAAGTAGCTACTCGGATGACTTTTGTTGAGATTCTGGAGTAGTCATGAATCATGATATAGGCTATTCCACAAGTTCACGGGAGAGGAATATTCGTAAAGGCCAGGGATCAGCGACATGGATGTAGTTCGTGGATACAAGTTATACAAACGTGATTTTGGTCGCATGAGCAATGTAAATTATTTCAGTGTTTGGAGACAACGAGTACAGACAATGCAACAAAACTAAGTCTGGAAGTAGGCCTAAACTTCATTCTCTCTATAGGGAAGTTGTTTTTAATTGATTATTTTAACGATAAACATTGAAAGACAGACCTGATGTGAGCTCCGAGGTTGTTACTCTAATTTTCCGGAATCCATTTGTTCATATTATTTAAACTTCCAAAATTAAACGTTTTGTTGAAAAACCACATTACCCATGATGCTGTGTAGGAATTACACCAATGGGTCATATGCACAAATAAGTCTTCATAGCAAGAAAATGTCGGCAAAATAAATTTATGTTAAAAAAAAATCTTATATATTGTCGTATTGCATTAGAAATTAATTTTGCTTATGTTTTAAGAATGAGCTACAATTATATTATCAGCGTTTCCACAAGAGGCATTGTAAGCGGAATTAGCATAAACTGTCAACAGTTACTGTCTAAGTTTTCTCTATCAGATCAATACTGTCTTGATTGAGCAACTTTGTGAAGAGAATCTTGCTGAGCAGGTTATGTTAAACTATTAATTTTTTGTAAATTTCTTTGTAAGTTTTATATCACCGCAAAAATGCACAAAAAACGTAATATTATGTTTGGACTTAATATATAAAATAATAAAATATATTAAACATTTGATATAATTACATATATAACAATCCCTATTAGTAATAATTAAAATATAATATTTGTGTATAAAATCATTTCATGTCAGAACAGGGCAAATAAATAGCGTCTCGCGTCAGTGTTGACGAGGTGAGGCGGACGCATCTCTCTCTCGCGCGCTCTGAGAGTCGAGTCTCGTCAATGTCACAGCTCTGACTAATAGATAAAGAGCGGATTAACCGTCGTAACACGGAACCCGGGGAAGGGTGTAATTACCAAGCCTAATGTAATTTAATTGTTTTTTAATTAGATGGCCACATTTCTTCCCTGCAGTCCAGCTTCCACAGCGCGCGGACGTATGTGGCTCTGTCCGCAGTCCTCAATTACGCTGCACGCAACATTTGAGCTACATTTGACACATCAGAGAGCTAAATGGCCAATAAGTCAGTGACATGTTCATTTCCATGTTTATTTACAAGCACGTTTATCAATTCTCATAAGAGTCCATTCAAATCCATTTAAAATACATTAAAGCGCCTTTCTCTTTTGTGATGATCTTAATATGTATACACTCACTAGCCACTTTATTAGGTAAACTTGTTAAATTGCTTGGTAACACAAATTGCTAATCAGCCAATCACATGGCAGCAACTCAATGCATTTAGGCATCTAGATGTGGTGAAGAGGACTTGCTGAAGTTCAAACCGAGCATCAGAATGGGGAAGAAAGGGGATTTAAGTGACTTTGAACGTGGAATGGTTGTTGGTGCCAGACGGGCTGGTCTGAGTATTTCAAAAACTGCTGATCCACTGGGATTTTCACCTACAACCATCTCTAGGGTTTACAGAGAATGGTCTGAAAAATAGAAAATATCCAGTGAGCGGCAGTTGTGTGGACGAAAATACCTTGTTGATGTCAAAGGTCAGAGGAGCATGGGCAGTTCTGGGTTTTTTGTTTACTGTATACCTGGTCACATAGCAGCTTTTAGACATTGTTCTATTTTTTGTTATAAGTCAGAAATGACAAGGAGGCAGCTTCCCGCAATACAAAGTCAATGGAAAGCGTTGGATTGTTTTCCCCCTCGGTGGGCGTGGTTTTCAGATTATGACGCGTGCCTCTCTGGCTTTGTCCAAATACCCACACTTGCAGTCTTTGCACTTGACTACTTAAATTACGCATTTCCTGTATTTGGCCCAACTGTTCAAGTGAGGATGAAAACAAATGTGTCGAACTTTTCATTACCTGATGGGGCACACTTATAGTGTTGTAAAAATGCAAGTGTTTACACAGCTTTATTTAAATTTTGTCTGTTCAGTAGTCCCTATAAAATGACAATTTAATTTGTGGATCTTCTAGTTAAAATGATAAAAAGCAGTTGCAAATTTACAAAATAAATATCACCACTACTCATCATTGCACCAATAAAACATAAAAACACTGTTTCTACCAAATTATTTATAATATCTAATTATTATATATATAAATATTTAACTTACATTGGAAATGTTTCCTTCACCTCTCGTGAAATCTCGGCAAAAAGTCTCACGATTTATTTCCAGAACATGATGACATATTAGGATGTCATATTGATGACATATTAGGATACTGAAAGCTAATTGGCTTGCTTTGGTAATCTTTAATAGTGATTGGTTATATGCAGAAGAAAGGACATTTTGTGTAACCGTCCTTTTTCGGCTTTCTCCCTCATTTAGGATGCAAACAAATGGCGCAATTTGAATGTCCGTTTTGATCAGTTAGTTTAGTACCGAGCTCTATGCTATTATACATGTTTGTGTACATACAAACAAACATGTACTTGTTGTTATAGTCATGTTTAGTACACATTTGTGCCCAGTGTTGCCAACTGCTTTCAATCAAAAGTAGCTAAAACTGGTAGCTAAATGTCACTAGATCTAAATTCACTGATCTATATAAATATGAATATAGATCAGTGGGCAAGATGAGAATTTAGGTAAGGTTTATCCAAGAAGTTGCTATATTTTCCCCTAAACTTTTGGAAAAAATTCTCAAAAGGGGTTGCTAAACTATATCTACAAAATTGCTAAATTGGCAACACTGTAAAATGGTGTCTCTCTGCTTTTGGGTGAACCATTCCTTTACAAACAAGCAGGGGATTCAAGTTTATTGGGCTTAGTAGAAAGGATTGTGACAATTATATTAAAGTTAAAGAAGTAAACCAAGCCTATAATGTCCGTATTGCTATTAGAACAACAAAAACCTCCCTCACTCCTGCCTAAGGCCTCTAATTTCCGGCGAACTCTTCATTTCCTGTTTTGTCCAGCAGCACAGGATGTGGCTGTCTCGCTCTTCTGTTGTATAGGGCTGATCTGATGGAAGAAATGTCGCTATGGAATTTAGACGTAAATCTCCGATTATGGTGATAAACATGGAGTTTGTGCATGAATTAATCAGAGCAGCTATATAATCTCACGCTCAATTCGGTCTAACAACATGAACTTGTATTCCCATCAATTTTATTGTAACATATTTCAGAGTGAAATGTTTTTGATATAACAAGCACAATAAGACCAGTGAGTGAATATGGTCAGTTTTGTTGTACATTTGACTAATTTAAGAAGACCACAAGATGTACACAATCTTTAATTGCCATTTATTTAAAGGATTTTTTTTGTTGGTAAAATATAAATACAAATGATAGCGTATGTAATTACAAAGTCCGAACACTTCTCCAAAAAACAATAATAACACACATCAGAAACAAGTTACTGAAATAGTCAACCCATTATTTACAAGTTCAAGCATGTCTTTGCCTAACAAAGCATCAGATTAGTATTTTACAATTACTTTAATATTTTACAAAGAAAAGCCACATTAAAATATCTTAATTTCTACTCATAAATAAGTGACTTAGTCAAAGCAACAGCTTGTGTACAGGGTACAAAACAGCGTTGTAGATTAGAGTTTAACACGGGAGACCGAAAAATCCCACACTGGTTACTGGTCGACACCATAAAAATAAACACGTCTACTCCAGGCAAGGAAAATCGCTGACGAAGTGCGCTAATTGACTCTTGACGAACCGAAGGGGTTTTCCGGCCTCTGTAAATCCTCTAAACGTTGACATCACGATTAAAACCCCATTTCAACCCGATTATGTATTTACAACATAACTCCAATTATAAAATAAAGACCTGACTAAACAAGACAAAAGGCAGCGCATATATATATATTTATTTATATTTATATTTATAATACACACAAATAAAATACAGTGACTGTATATATACTTATTTTCCGATTTATAAAACATCTCTTTAAATGAAAGAGTTCTTCGTTGCGAGCATGGCTTCATATCTCAGTTAGCCAGAGATAGTGGTCCAAATCTCAGGTACGTTCTCTTTCTATATCTGCAGAATGTACACTATGTACAGGTGTGCATCGTCACCAGGAGAATTAGTATGCTGAGAAGAGCGCAAGAGACGTTCCGAAACCTTCTCGAAGCCAAACAGAAAGATCAGCTGCACTGGGACCCAATTTTGCCTTTGGCTACCAGTCCAGAAGTTCCTTGAAATGTCAAGAACTGCCTCAGAATATCCTTTTTCTTTTGCTTCTAGTCCTCCACAGGTCTCCAAGGGTCCGTCCGAGAGTCAGTATGAGTGTGCGTGCATGTTTAGAAGCTTATGAGCGAGGTCTAGATACTAGCTCACAGCGGTCGTCCAAGCATTCGAGTGACGACCCCAGCAGCGCCACCAGCTCAGCGCTGATTTCCACCAGATCCAAGAGTTCCTTGCTGTCGGGCATGAATCCCTCGAGCTCCTCCGGACAAGAGAACAGCTGACTCAGAGACACCTGCTTGTAGAATTCCGCCTCGGCTATAGTCACTACTTCGATGTGCGTGAACGTGGCACGGAACGTTCTAGCAGACATCTTCAGGCGCTTGAGAACAGTCTGAGAGCAGCAACCAGTTTCTAGGTCTGAGAAAAAGAATGAGAGAACGAGATTAATGTGCTGAAAAAGAGAGCCAGGTTTTTCTGCTAGTTTGCGTCACTGTGCAGTAAAAAAAATGGTTATTTTAGGCTTAACTTTATTCGTAGAAAAATAAAAAATAAGATGCGCAAAGTTGGTGCAAATTTGTCCACGTGATCGTCAAGGCTAAATGTGTCAGAACATGTGCACAAAGTTAGAAACACCAAAACAAAAATGTACATGCACATACACCATGTCAAAATCTTGCCCCAGAACGGAAGCGCATTTAGATAATTATACAAAATTACACAAAGATTCTCAAGGCCTTCACTTGCCAAGGAACAGAATAGGCTACAGACACACAAAGACCTTAGACTGAGCCTATCAGACGTGCGCACACACATACACAGCGGGGAAAGCAGTAACAGGCAGCGCTCAATCGATGGCACTTGAGGCGGTCTGTGGCTCTTGCGGAGTGCGGAACGCTGAATGGAGTGGGAGAGGGGAAAAGAGAGAGAGCAAAGGAGAGAGAGGGCGAGCGAGAGGGGGGAGGAAATGTGAGGAGAGCAGAAAGCCATTAATACTGCATCAGCCAGCCGCGCCGAGCGAAAGAGAGCGAGCGAACGAGGGCGAATGAGAACGGGGGAGGGGAAGGCCAGAGACAAGCGCAGACTGAAGATTATACACAACAGTGAGCGCGGCAGCTGAGCCTGGGAGCGAGACAGCAAGCGAGGGAGGGGTGGCGAGAGAGCGGAGCATGGTAACAGCAGAGCGAGAGCCTGTGTGGGAGGTAATTAGCTGTGTCTGTTTAGCAGCGTGTCACTAGACTGTCTCTCTCGCACACGCTTTCGCTGTCCTCGCTCTGTTTAAGTGCAATGGGCCTCACGTCCTTGCTAACGCTAAACTAATGTCGTCCCTGTTTGTCAGTCGACACGCTCTGCAGTCGTGCAGTTCTTAAGGGAAACACCTGTCATCTAGGTCAAAGCTAACTCACGTCAGTTCAGCTATTATGGAAACCAGGAATTTGTCTAGTCTCGATAAAAATTTGACTTGACTTAAAGGGATAGTTCTGCCAAAAATGAAAATTCTGTCATTAATTGCTCACCCACATGTCGTTCCAAACCTGTAAGACTATCGTTCATCTTCATAACACAAATTAAGATATTTTTGATGAAATCCGAGAGCTTTCTGATCCTGCATAGACAGCACTTCCAAGGCCCAGAAAGGAAGTCAGGACATCATTAAAACATCAGTGGTCCAACCTTAATTTTATGAAGCTATGAGAATACTTTTTGTGCACAAAGAAAACAAAGATAACGACTTTATCCAACAATTCTTCTCGTCCGTGTACTCTCGCGTGTTCACGAGAGTACCAGGCTTGCATCTGGTGCTGCTGACGCCGGAGCCAGCATTCTGACATAGAACCCAGATGCGCTGCGCCTTGTTTACAAGAAGATGGCTGCACATGGTACTCTCATGAATGGCAGGGGACTCACCCGGAAGAGAATAAATTATTGAATAAAGTCGTTATTTTTGTTTTCTTTGCAGGCAGAAATTATTCTCGTAGCTTCATAAAATTAAGGTTGAACCACTGATGTCACATGGACTATTTTAGCATTGTCCTCGCTACCTTTCTGGGCCTTGAACAAGGTAGTTCCGTTGCTGTCTATCCAGGGTCAGAAAGCTTTTGTATTTAGCAAAAATATCCTAATGTGTGTTCCGAAAATGAATTAAGGTCTCACGGGTTTGGAATGATAAGAGGGTGGAGTAATTAATGACAGAATTGTTTTTTTGACTGAACTGTCCCATAAATCTCTCTTGATGAATTCTAAGAATCAGTTAAAATGGATTTGCACATTCAACAATCATCTAGAAACATCGCATACAACTAGCAATGTCCTGGTGGCCAACAACTGGCAACTGTACATCAGAATTTCCTAATTACAAGAATTCTGCACAATACTTTGAACCATGCAATTCTTCATAATGCACAATTCTATGCAATACTTTGTAATGTGCTATTCTCTTGTAATGATCACAATTTTGATTAATGAGGATCAATGTCCTACTTGTAAATGGAAGCTCTATGGCTACATTCGGCAATTGCGACAATAAGATGACGTACAAAGAAAACATCTTTGATACTACAATGACGACCAAAATTTTGATGAAAATTACCAACACCCTTCCTTGAAGTTCATTTTTATTTTCGAAATTTTTCAGATCAGAGTAAAGTGCCTTTGTACAATCAACAATAATCCAATAATGACTAAACTTACTGGTGAACAATTAGCACGTCCTGAGAACATTCGGCACTTTAAATGTTTAGAATTTTCAATTCCACATTTTTTTTTGCAAAGGTTTAGAAGTCTAATAAAGAACTGTAATAAAAATTACTTTAAGTGACACATGAATGTGAATATCCTGCTTGTAAGCAACATGATAACGATAGCTATCAAATGTCAACAAATTACTACGAGCATCTTGCTTCAAAACTAAATTTCTTCTAAATTCCGCATTTACAATCTCTCAGACTAGTACCTTGGCCAATTTGAAACGATTCTCAACAGCTTTTACCTGAAACCGATGTTTAAATTCCCAGCATCTCTACCGATAAAATAACTGGTTTCAATCTAAACAAAAGTAGTTACAGACAAATGTCAGTCAAGACTAAAGATTTATATTCTTACCCCTGTGAGAGAGAAACCTGGATGTTGTAGCATGGCAGCAGCGGCCGGTCAGAAAATTCAAACTCAAAAACTTCTCTTTGTTCATCCTTGTCTTCGCCAGGTCCAGGCGGGTTGGCTAGGATGTCATAACCAGACGAGTCGTCGGCAGGCTCTGTTAGTCAGACAGAAAGATATCGATTAGAAATGAGAGGAAGTGTGAATTATGGAATCACACTCACACACTCTCTGAGAGCTAGCAATGGATTCCGCTCCCATGATATCCCATCAAAAATCCCTCCCACCCTCCCTCTCCCTGTCGGATTCACGCTGAGACATGCTTTGACGGCGCTGCTCTCACGTCGCTCTCTGAACGCGCTCTCCTATTTGCACTCTCTTCCATTAAGCGGCACTGCGGGAAGAGCTGCGTGTGAAGCCACTTCACTCGTTCGTGCGCGCTAGCGGCACAGCGTATGCCTCGGAGCGAAACAGGCGCCTCTACCTCTTTCTCTTGCGCTTTGGATTTTTCCAAGGCGGCGCAAAGCTCCCAAAAATAGCCGCACTGCTCCCTTCCACACCTCCCTTTCTCTCCCGGCTTTGTTATTCCAGGAATCCAAGGGAAAATGTGCAGTAGCAGTGGGTTTGTTTTCGGCCAGCTGGAGACGGGCCCGCTCACACACACACACACACACACACACACACTGAGCGATCTGCTGATATATGGCAGCCAGGGGAACTCTCGCTACGCAGCTAGAATTCGTAAAAAAAAAAAAAAAAGCAATAAAAAAAATGCTGCCATCTATTTTTGCCTCATGGTGCCGACCCCACCACCCAGCAGATTGGGGATTTTTTTATATAAATACTTTCAAGCGAACATCAAAGGTAGAAGCACACATGGATGCTATTTATTCAATTGTAGATCAATGACCATCTACAAACATTGATGATTCACACAGAGATTTACCTTCAGGTGTTTGCCGGTCTGTCTGTCTGATTGCGTGATTCTTTTCTCTTTTCCATTGTTTCTTACGTCTCTTACTGTGGGTGTTTTGTGCATTTCTGAGTATATGTGTGTGTGTTCGAGTGTGAAAGTGGTACTCACCACACACTGCGCTGCCGTAAAACTCCCAGTACATGCCGGGGTCATCGTCCACTCTGCCCTGCAGGTCGGCAAAGTAATCTAGAGTGAGAAAGAGAGAGAGATGAGACCATTAGTGATGTAAACAGGAAGCAACTAGAGATGCACTGACAGAATTTTTTCAGCCGATAAATCGGCATAAAAAAAATGTCTAAACTTGAAGCTAATATTAGCATAAGATCATGCTCTTCATTTCAAGAAAATACACATAAAATAATAATAATAAATCAATAAAATTATAATAATAAACAAAAAGTGCTAACTGTGGATAATTGCTCCAAATCTAGAATCCAATAAATAAAAGTAAATAATACATTTAATTAATTAAAATAGATACATAAAAGATAGAAGATGCTACACGAATAATGATAAATATAAATAAAAGAGAAAGAAGTGCTAATGTTTGGCAGACACCGATATGATGACCGATATATTGTGCAAGTGCTAAACAGACCACATTCTCCAAGCGACAATAGTCTTTTACAGACAGCAGAGGCTCTGATGCTCTTACAAGCGTTATGTGGTTGCGCGCTCAGATGCCACTTGGCGCTACGAAGCACAGCCAGCGGAAACAGGAGCCGCATTTGAGAGAGAGAGTGAGAGTGAGAGTGAGAGAGAGTGAGAGTGAGAGAGAGAGAGAATGAGAGTGAGAGTGAGAGAGAGAGACTGATTAGAAGGCTCCCACAGAGGGAACATTTTTTTGGGGAGGGTCTTTAAATCAGTGCAGCAGACAGCAGAACGGGACAAGCCTGCTGATTTACACACACACACGCTTCCAGGCTGAGCTCTTTCCTGCCTCATGAACTCATGCATAATCAAACACACACGCAGCCAGTCAGTGTGAAACTCCACCATGTGACTGAGCTGCCCTTTAACTGGCAGCCCTGAAGCTAATCCACACACACACACACATGCGTATACGTATTAAGACGGCTTTGGAGGTGAAAGAACTTGCAACTGCTATCAAGAACAAACGCTGGCGGTGTTCAAATTTCTTTGCGATGCCCTCTAGTTCAACTCTCAACTTTCAGACCTTTAATCAAGCCGTGCCTCGAAAAACACTATTACTGTCACTGAAAGAGAGAGAGAGAGAGAGAAAGAGCGTCTCCTTCGGACAGTCATGGTGAGGCTGTTCTTGGGCGAGAGGGGTCAGTGTTAACTCAAACACAGGAAAGGCCGTCTCGGTAAATGCCACGTCTCCTGCGATACGATCTTCACATGCACCCGGAGCACAGCTTGTCTTTTTCCATGCGGACGTCTATCCTTGAGCTTTAAAACTTTACTTCTGCACACAATGGGTGGCGAACAGCGCAATGACAAGGTCAATGCTCCACTAATGATAAACTGTAATGTATAAACAACTCTTGAAAGAATATTGTGGGTTATTTTCAACATAAAAATGTACACTAAAATGAACTGTCGAGAACGGTCTTTGGTCTGGCAAATATGGTCTGGTATATTTAACAGGTTGAGCATTACATTGCACAGTTCTACAAAAAAAGCATTTGAAGCAACTCTGTCATTTTTTTTCTTGAAATGTAAGTTTCAAAATAATTCTGATTCTGACATATACTCTTAAAATAAAGGTGCTTCACGATGCCATAGAAGAACCTTTAACATCTGAAGAACCTTTCTGTTTCACAAAAGGTTCTTTGATGCGAAAGAAGGTTCTTCAGATTATAAAAGGTAAGAAAGAGATGGTTCCTTAAAGAACCTTTGAATGGTTCTTTGTGGAAACAAAAATGGTTCTTCTATGGCATCGCTGTGAAGAACCTTTTAAGCACCTTTGTTTTTAAGAGTGAAGCAAGTGTTTTGTAACCAGTGGCATAAATTGGGGGCGGGATTTGTCCAATTCACCGACGAATGGCAGATGGTAAAAGAGTTTGCCATAATAAGTGTTTTCGAACAAGTTTCAGTTCTGTTTGGTGCTGCTAGTTGGGCAGAAAACAGGCTATAGCTTTAAAAGTCTTTTAAGCTAAATCTAGATTTCTAAAACCCAGTTTAAATCCTTGAAACCATTCATATGCAGTTCTTGAGGTGTAACGAGAAAATGTACACCCCCCCCAAAAAAAAAAATCACACATGCACAATCAAAAATTGGATCATACTACAGCGAAAAAAATAGCAAGCTGTTTAAAATCAAAGGGTCAGAATGATGTCAAAAGCTTCTAAAACCATAAAAACAATAACCCATTTTAGCTTAGATGGCTCCAGATTAGACCCAGATTACCATTTCAATAATACACCCCAGCTTTTACAAATATTATTGCGTGCGACAAAACCGCACACCCTTCAAAACAGACACGCCGCACAAGACCAAATAAAGACACGGACGAACACACACACATAATCTCCTTTCAGGGAAAGCTGATTTGCCGGTGCTAAAGGCTTCTCCTCCTCTCCAGCTGTTGCTTAGTAACCAGATAGCCAAGCGGAGCCGAACCTTCCACCAGGAGGGAAATTCTGGGAATAGAGGTGGAAGAGAGGAACAGCACACTCTTACCAGACAGAAAACACTCCATTATGTCACTGTGGGTCATCTTCATCAAACTGCGGCCCGAATAGGTAGCTAAAGTCGGATCGGCGCCACATGACAGCAACAGTCGGACCACGTCTAGATGATCGTTTTCCACAGCATCATGGAGAGGCCTGTTGGAAAAGATAGAATACTTACTTCTCAAAAATAAATAAATAAACACGACATTTACACTGCAGCTTATATTAATTGTATACATCAGATTTTGATTAGATCATGAAAATAATTACTTATTTTATTAAGTTAATAGAGTAAATTATTATTAGTCATTGTCGAAAAAACTTCACTTGTCCATAATTCATTTTATCTGCTGGCATTGCCCAATAAAACAGTCATTAAAACCTGTCACTGTCATTCATCTATCCGACAGGAATCGGAACGCTAAACGAAATTGGATTTTTAAGTGTATGGCGAAGACAGGGATCTCACACGCCTAATCTGCTCTTCTTGCGGTAATTATCCGAGCTAAGATTCTCGGCCTATTCTGTTGTTGTAAAGCCATTATTACCAAACATATAATTACTGACATTGAGTGTGTGCACGTCAGCAAGTGTGCACACGTGTAATTATCCATACCGGGGCGGCACGCACATGCTCTTGAACGCAGTGTGACAAAAGCACAGGAAGTCACATAAACTAGTGCTGCATGTAAGGCTTTGCTATTTAAGTTATATCATGAATGCATGCATGTTTACCTGGTGCCGTCCTGTGCACTGCAGTTGATGTCTGCCCCGTGATCCAATAAGTGCTGTACAATGGAGAGCCAGCCGCGGGAACAGGCCTCGTGGAGTGCGCAGTAACCCGCATTATCCCGATGATTCACGTCACACACTTTATTCTCCAGACAGTACAAAACCACCTCCTACAGCGAGCAGGAGAGAGACAGAAGACGAGCGGTTACTATGGTGCTGCGAGGAATGAAATTCATTAAACACATTAAAGAGCGCAGAGAAAGAGAGAGACAGGCAGAGAGCAGACAGTTCCGCCCAGAGCTGATTATTGATGTGTGAGGTATCAGGGGCTTTAAAGAAGAATCCTGCCCCAAGCCTGCTGTTCACTTTCTATATGAGACGCCTGAGACGGCACTGTGCATGTGTGTGTGTGTGTGTGTGTCTGCAAGAAGCAGCAGTTTGCCCGTGCGAAACCGGCTGCCACAATGATGGTGTTGGCCACAATTTTTCCATATTTTCAGGTATTTTAGTGCCTAGATATATGTCTAGAAGTCTTACCAGAGAAGTCTTTCAACATCAACCCAAGCTAAAATAACCCAGTAAAATGCTAAGGATGTTGTTATAAGGTTGTTAGGGTGTTCCGAACGGTCATTGGCATATTGATTTGTTGTTTGTTAGGGTTTTTTGAGCAGTTGTTAGAACTTTGCTGTGTGGTTGCTTGAAGGATCTAAAATTATATTTTAGGTTATTTTGAATTGTGCCAAATCTAGAACACCCTAGCAACCACAAAGAAACATCCAAACAACTGCTCAGAACCCCCTAGCAACCACAAAGGAACATGTCAGCAATCACTCAGAATGTTGCCTTTGTGGTCACTAAAATGTTCCGTGCTGGAACAATTCAAAAGACCCTAAAATTCTATCATTTGAGAACATCCTTCAATTTCCCCAATTAAATCGTCTATCGGCCGGAATTACAGAGAGCCCAAGCAGAATTAATTGGAGAGATCTTCTGCAAGCTCAGGTTTAAAGGAAGTCTAGTGATCGACCGATATTTATTTATTTTTATAACCGATACAGATTATTTGCATGTTTATGTACCCGATAACCGATATACAGAACCGATATTTATTTACTGTTATAAAGTAAATAAATAACAGAGTGAAGTCCATTCTTTGCTTTGGTTTTTTCTCCTTTCAGTCATCTTAACAACAAAAAACTGTTGGAAATTAACATTTTCATGTAAAATTTTATCTTCAAATTACAACAATAAAAACATTTTATTTATAAAAAGCATCATCAGCAACACTGATATTACCAATAAGCTAAAGAATGTCTAATGTTTTCAAATGGAGAAAATAAAGGGCAGAAGTCATATCAACTTCATTCTAAACTACAGTTTTAGGTTTATAAGCTGTTTAATAGACTAAAGAGTGAAGAATAATTCACTGAATAATGTTCTCTGGAATATTGAAATAAGCTATAACAAACAAAACATCGTATTTCATTGCATTTCTTAACTGGCATGTTTTATCAGAATTATTAAAATGTTTTTGTCGTTCTAGATTATGAAAACTGCTGACAGCGCTGTTTATCTATGGATTTACACAGAACTATACTCAAACTGCGATCGCTTGTGGAGATAATAAATAATTAAATTCGATAGAGATGTATTTATTTAGATGTTTATTGGGGAAATAATGGTTATATGGCACATGTTAATATAATTTAGCGTGTTTCAAACAAGTGAATCTTTTAAAAGTTCCATGGGGTGGCCGTGCTGGAGCTTCTCCTGAGCATCAATCATTGAGTGCACAGGAATATGAAAGTGGCTTCACAAGACTAAGATGAGTAAATACAACAGAAAGAGAATTCAATTCAGCGCTTTATTTCCAACATGCGCTCATTCATGGCTGCATATGATTTCATTCAGGCAAAGTTACGTCTTTATTGGGAAAGAGTGACGGATTATTTTACGTGACTCCGTCTCTATTTCTTAGAGCCAAGCTGCATAAACTGTATATCAGGCATTTATGTAATACATCCAATTTGTGCATTAATGGCTGTTAGGTTACATAAAGTTTATTAACTACAGCAAATCAAGTACCTGGACGCCGTTATTGTTGTCTCGTCTACCCTCAGACACGCTGCAATGGCGATCCTGCACGCAATTCTCAAAACAACCACAAGATGGTGGCATTTATTGGTGAATCCGATATTACAAAACCGATATCCGATTATGGTAAAATGCTTAAATATCGGTAAAACGATATATCGGCCGATCTCTAAAAGGAACTCCCACATCCATCACCGCGAGCCGATTGCTCATGCATGGCGGCAACAAAAACAAGGGTGCACACACACACACACAAATGGGCTGGAGAGGGGAGGGCCGCTCAGATGAATGAGGGCATTAGGATTCAGGAGGCGTAGCACTCGCACTTCAACCCTGGCAGCATCTCAGAGAGTGCATTCAACCCCTCCCCGACAGAGTCACACAGTGGTACGATCTGCCCCACGCTGCTGCCAGCAGCTCTGCCTCGCGCTTCCCACTGGCTCCGTATCCAGGATACGGCATGCCGCCGGCACAACTGAAAAAAACCTGAGCCGTTAACGAGCCCAAATGGGAAGCTCTCACTCCAGTGCGGATGTTCGCTCCCCTCAGCCTGGAGAGGTAGACCAAAACACATGGAAGGTAAAACATACATATACCTACCTCGCTCAATTACTGAAAGCGAGACGTGGTTCACGGGAGAATTTCTCTATTTCCGTTTATGTTTCCATCGCCACATTCCCTTTCCAGCGAGGTCTCTCTCTTTCTCTCCTGCCTTAGGGAATTCCTCAGTGGGGATGTTTGTAGGCAGGAGAGCTGAGTGTTACATTAAACAGACAATAAAGCCATGTTACACAGCCTAGCGAGAAAAAAGAGGTGTCGTGATTTTCTCCTCAGAACTGCTCTTTGCTGTAGTGTTTCCTCCCCCGCTGTCCCCTGCTAAAATGACTCCCAGCTAACAACTGCAATCAATGCATCATTCAAGACACTTAACCCCTTCACAACAGCAATCCCACAACAAGACGCAGGCCGGCTCAAGACTGAACCCGACGTGCAACCATTTTACCACAACCTCAAAGCCTAGTCAACCCAACCACATCATAAAAAATAAAAGAGCCAGAACTACAGCTCGCTTAGGGAGAAAGACACTCGGACAGGAAAAAGAAGGGGAAGCTTTACGAGGCAGACCTGAACTGAAACCAGTCTGGGTCACTGCTAGTCTGGAGTCAAATTCGGATGCTGGCAACCCCCTTAAAACCTGTGATTCAACTTCAAGTTCAAGTCTAGAATTTCAAAGCTTCAAGGCAAAAAACTAAGACTCTAAGGTTCTAGAACTTTAAGACATTACAGGACGTTACAGAACTCTCAGGTAGTTCTGAAAAAAATCTGGAGCTCTAAAGCAGTTTCTGATAAATTCTAAAAGTCCGATGTAGTTGAAAAGGGGCTTTTGGTGCAGTATGAGACAAAAAATGTACTTCAGAGGTAGTTGAGAAACCTATCCAGAATGGGTGTTTATAAGAATTCCAAAACAGCTAAGAGTTCTAGAATTTACAGGCAGTTGCTCAATATTTGTGGAATTCTGAAACTCTTTATTAAGTCACTGAATTCTAAGACAGCTGGTAAATAGTTCTAGAGTTCACATGCAGTTAATTTATGGAATACAGAAGTACTTAAAAACCAAAAAGTTATTGAAATTCGAAATTGATTGACCATTCTAGAATGGGGTTTAGAAAGAGTTCCAGCATTCTAAAACTGCTAATAAACCGTTCTGGAATTCTCAAGCAGTTTATAAAGAGTCAGAGAATTCCAAGATAAGACCTCTATAATTCTAAAGCTTTTTCAACTCTATGAGACAGTTCAAAAACTGCTGTAGAATTTAAGCAGTTTTGTGTGAATTATTTTTTTTTAAGTCTAATGTGTAGTGGTTGCTTAATGATCCTCTGGCTACGCACGCACAGTGCTGACGAATGTTCAAATTTTACATGCAACTCAGGAAAAAACAGCCTTCAGACCGAGCAGACGTCATGTTGCATCGGAAAATGAGCGGCTAGGGAGAGAGACAGACAAAAAACGACAAGAAAGAAAAAGCAGGATATGCGGAGGGGGAAGAAGGAGCGCCAAAACTCCCTCAGCATGGTTTTAATTGAGAGAGCCATGGCTGGAGTGGGAGTTCTGATAACAGAGGGGAAAGGGTTGAGGTGGCCTCCACAGAAGAAGTGCATCGTTAACGGATCAGGAATTTCCCTGACAGCCGGCCAGGACGGTACTGAACGTGCGGACGAGTGTGAACGCGTACATGCGCAAATGTGACATGTCTCACTCAGCCAGACCTTTGACGGAATGGCAGCTTGCAAACCACAGTTTGTTTTAACATGCCGTTTAAGGGTGGGTTCATCTTACATAAATTATACCTAAATAATAGGCAACAAAATAAAAAAAGAAATCGGTCAAAAAAACTTTGGCAAATCCACTTATTTCTCCCACAAAAAGCAATCATTGCATTAACCCAGTACCTGAAAAAGAACCCATATGCGCCCTTTGTATCGGAAGTTGTATGAAGTCAGCCAATCAGTTTTGTGCTTGCCAAGTCAAGAAAATGCTTTCCAGTTTCAAGAGCAATATGCGTCCGAAAGCCAGCGAGCGGACTTTGGGCAGTCTGGAGGCGTCTGTGGGTGAGACTGCGAGATATAACTGTCGTTGCTCTGAAAGTTGAAGGTCTGTATCCTGCTATTTGCTCAGGCTTGGCAGACAGTGACAAAACAGGGCGCGACACACACGCCTCACTGACCCTCGGTATACACACACATGCACACACTTTCTGCTGGTTACTAAACTGCAAACATTCACACGTGAACACTATTGCTATTAAAGGGATTGCTCACCCAAAAATGTAAATTCTGTCATAATTTATTGACCATCAAGTCATTCCAAACGATTAATTATTTTGTGTTCCAGAGGATTGTGTAGGTTTCTGTTTTTAACCAGTAAATATGTCTAATTTGGGGTTGAACTATGCCTTTAAATAAACTCAACCTTTGCTATTTTTTCCCCCCTAAAATATGCAGAGTGCAAATAATCTGAAAGGGAATTTATATCAGATTAAGTTGCAGTCCATGCATGCGACAGGGTTATTTCAGGTCACAGACTGTTTCGCGGTCGTCATCTAGATCAAAAGATCTGCTTGCACGGAATCCTTAGTACGCGGCCTTGAACGGACAGTCTGACCAGCGGACACGCTCGTGCAGTCAACTGTGGAAAACACGCAGGTTTTTCCATGGATTAATGCCTGAATGCAAGCCAAAATGACTCAATCACACGCGCGCGCACAGAGAGAACCGCTCAAAGGCGCCCGGGATTTTCATCAAGCCAAGAACGGTTTGTTTTGAAGGTGCGAGCCCATGAGAAAATGGAAACGAGAGCGTGCGCAAAACTACGTGCCTTTTGCATGTTTACTGCAGTTGCGCTGGGAATGAGATGGAGTGCCACGTTTCAGTGTGTGAACTCTCGTTCTCTAGCGCTCTGACACACACACACACAAACGGAACAGCTGCCGCGGTCTGTGTTGAAAGGCTCGGCCGCGCAGTCATGTCATATTTCCGAGCTCTGGCAGCGCCGCAGAGCTGCTCGTGGCTTAACACACACACACAGACAGAGACAGAGAGACAGAGAGACAGAGACAGAGACAGAGACAGAGAGAGAGAGAGAGAGAGAGAGAGAGAGAGAGAGAGAGAGAGAGAGAGAGAGAGAGAGAGAGAGAGAGAGAGAGAGAGAGAGAGAGAGAAAGCAAGAGAGAGAGCGCTGGCAGCTCAGTGCATTGCTCGCGGCTTATCTCTCACAAACACAGCGAGAGAGCGGCTTCCTGTCTGAGGCAGGAGCGCAGGAGGGGAAAGGAGGGTCACGGAACGAACGAAGACTAGAAAAACAAGCCGCTGTCGACTGACAGAAAAAAAACACGCGCGGACGGAAGGTCTGTCCCCACCTGCTAAGGGCCGTTGTGAGGGTGTAGAGAGGGAGGAGAACGAGCGATCGGGAGAGAGAGAGAGAGAAATGAGGAATAGAGTGAGAAGGATTACATTTTATCTCGCTTCCTCTGACACACACATGCCGCACGGATCGGCGCCGAGTGCACTCCGCCGCTCCCCCACTGTATCTGTGGCGCACGCACAGCCCCGCGAGAACAGCCGCCTTTAACCGATGTCACCAAGCGCATTTATAAAGCCATTAGAGCAGAATTAGACCCCGAGCGCCAGCGGGGAAAATCACAAAGCCCTGAGACTCAGCGGTAACGAGAGCCCACGCTCTCGACAAGCATTCGAGAACATACACCGCGAGCGGAACACTCTGTTCTCTGCAATCTAGGAGAAAAGCCCATTAGGGGAAAGCTGTTTAGACATTAGTAAAAAAAAAAAATACAAAAATTGTTTGGATGTTATTAAAATACAGTTCAGCTATCCGTAAACAGTTTAGCTATAGTAAAAATATTTGTGGTATTATTTCGATTAGTTTATCTATTAGCGAAGAACAGTTTAACATTCGTACACAGTTTAGCTAGGCCTGTTTTTAAACAGTTTCTATTTCTAAACACTTCAACTAAATGTTTGGCGTTTATACACAGACAGATTAGCTATAACCGAAACAATGTAGCAATTTGTAAAAATGTTAGCTTGTAGGCTAATAAATAAAACTAAATTATATGAATAACTAAACGAAGTTAAATATAAAACTGTTCAGCTTTTCATATTAACATGTCAATTTGGACAATTTAGATATTCATAAAAATTGTTTACTCACTTACCATATCTATTAGTAAACAACCGTTTAGCTATTCATACAGTATAGCTATTTTTTTTTTAAGTTTAGCTATTACATATACAATTTACAAATGTGTCTCAGTTTTGCTATTTGTGAAATATTGAGCTAATCGTAAACATTTAGCTATGCATAAGCAAGGGTAAGCTATTCGTATACACTTTACCTATTCAAAAACAATTTAGATATAAGTATTTTTTACATATAGTTCTCATATAGTACATATACAGGTGCATCTCAATAAATTAGAATGTCGTGGAAAAGTTTATTTATTTCAGTAATTCAACTCAAATTGTGAAACTTTTGTATTAAATAAATTCAATGCACACAGACTGAAGTAGTTTAAGTCTTTGGTTCTTTTGATTGTGATGATTTTGTCTCACATTTAACAAAAACCCACCAATTCACTATCGCAACAAATTATAATATGGTGACATGCCAATCAGCTAATCAACTCAAAACACCTGCAAAGGTTTCCTGAGCCTTCAAAATGGTCTCTCAGTTTGGTTCACTAGGCTACACAATCATGGGGAAGACTGCTGATCTGACAGTTGTCCAGAAGACAATCATTGACCCTTCACAAGGAGGGTAAGCCACAAACATTCATTTCCAAAGAAGCTGGCTGTTCACAGAGTGCTGTATCCAAGCATGTTAACAGAAAGTTGAATGGAAGGAAAAAGTGTGGAAGAAAAAGATGCTCAACCAACCGAGAGAACCGCAGCCTTATGAGGATTGTCAAGCAAAATTGATTCAAGAATTTGGGTGAACTTCACAAGGAATGGACTGAGGCTGGGGTCAAGGCATCAAGAGCCACCACAGACAAACGTGTCAAGGAAGTGTTCCAAAGTCCTCTTTTTTTCAGATGAGAGCAAGTTTTGTATTTAATTTGAAAACCAAGGTCCTAGAGTCTGGAGGAAGGGTGGAGAAGCTCATAGCCCAAGTTGCTTGAAGTCCAGTGTTGTTTCCACAGTCTGTGATGATGTGGGGTGCAATGTCATCTGCTGGTGTTGGTCCATTGTGTTTTTTGAAAACCAAAGTCACTGCACCCGTTTACCAAGAAATTTGGGAGCACTTCATGCTTCCTTCTGCTGACCAGCTTTTTAAAGATGCTGATTTCATTTTCCAGCAGGATTTGGCACCTGCCCACACTGCCAAAAGCACCAAAAGTTGGTTTAATGACCATGAGAGAATCTATGGGGTATTGTCAAGAGGAAAATGAGAAACAAGAGACCAAAAAATGCAGATGAGCTGAAGGCCATGGTCAAAGAAACCTGGGCTTCCATACCACCTCAGCAGTGCCACAAACTGATCACCTCCGTGCCACGCCGAATTGAGGCAGCAATTAAAGCAAAAGAAGCCCCTACCAAGTATTGAGTACATATACAGTACATTAACATACTTTCCAGAAGGCCAACAATTCAGTAAAAAAAAAAGTTTATTGGTCTTATGAAGTATTCTAATTTGTTGAGATAGTGAATTGGTGGGTTTTTGTTAAATGTGAGACAAAATCATCACAATTAAAAGAACCAAAGACTTAAACTACTTCAGTCTGTGTGCATTGAATTTATTTAAATACACGAGTTTCACAATTTGAGTTGAATTACTGAAATAAATGAACTTTTCCACAACATTCTAACTTATTGAGATGCACCTGTAGTTCATAGTTTATCTGTCAGTGAAGAACAGTTTAGCTATTTGCACACTCAGTTTAGCAATTTTTAAACAGTTTAGCTAAATATAAATTGTCAGTGTTTAGCTACTAGTAACAGTATAGCTCTTCATAAAATGTATTTAGTTATTCATATTTATAAACAGTTTATATTTTCTTGAATACGGTTTAGTTATTCATACAAATTACAATTTAGCTATTCATAAACAGTTTAGCTAGCTACTCGAAATATTTAGGCCTAAAGAAAAAAAAAACGGTGGGTTAATATCTGAATTTCAACATTTAAAACAAAATACAAAATGTACAAAATGCCAGTTCTTTCTTTTTGTAAGAACTGTCAGCCTTTTTTGTGGTTAGATATGAAGAAAAACCACCATCCATTTCCGTGGGCCATTAATGGCGGGCGTTGGTTTGGGCAACGTGAGATTGGGAGGTGCGCGAAACAGGCGGCTAATGGCTTAAAACAGCGCGTGTTTAGCACCTTCAGTCGCATGATTAATTAATGTGGAGATTACAGAGAGCGCTTGTCAGATCGCAGATTGGACCTTAATGGCAAAGAGCCATTCTGCCTGAGAGCAGAATTACCGACAGAGTCTAGCAACCACAGCAGAATCAGAGAGAGAGAGAGAGATGGATAGGGCTCTTTCACACACACACACACACACACACACACACACACACACACACACACACACACACGCACACACACACACACACACACACACACACACAACGATAGGTTTCAATCAGCACACAAAGGCCAGTTTTGTCTGAGTCATAAAGGAGGGAGGCAACAACCAAACACAAGCGCAAATAAGCAGCATCGTAACGCAAGAGAGACGTCAGCGCTGGCGGAATGTAATGAAAGAGTGTGTGTGTTGCAGTAAAACTCTTGGCTTGAGAGCTAAAGGGAGGTGAAAAAAATGCAAACAAGAGACGTTGGGGGAAGGGAACTACAAACGGTGTGGTGTGTGTGTGTGTGTGTGTGTGTGTGTGTGTGTGTGTGTGTGTGTGTCAAAGCATGTAGTGGTGATGGAATTAACCGCCTGGCCAGACACACATCAAGGGATGGAGCACAATGGATCGTGGCATCCCTGGTTGCGTGAAAACAAGCCCACAGACACATGTGGATGCACGTTATAGGCAGAAGGAGAGAAAAGCAGAAAATAGTAGATGGGAAGAAAATCTGGGGGTTTTTAGCGTAAAACTAGCTTGATTCCAACACCACAAAAGCGTGTTCCGTATTCTGGAATGGCACCACTGCCTCAATGCTAAAAAATGCTCCGTAAAATGTAATAAGAAACTTTCCCTTTCAGTGGAATTCAAGGCACCACTGCGGAGCGAGGGGGGGGGGACGCTGGGGAAGGAGAGAAATCATGCGCTTGCAGCAGTAATCACTCATTTCCTGTTCTCTGTGCCAGTCCTTTCAGACGCACTGCCGGAACTAATCCAGCTCCCCATTAATCTGCCCAAATTGGACACGGAACGCCGCGCCATTCCAGAACCTGCGGAACCACCGTATTCCAGAACTGTGGAATACTGTCAAATTCCAGAACAGCATGGAATCTAGTAAACAATGAAATCAGTGCAATTTTTGTTGCATTACAAAAATACTGAACACCGCAGAGATATTCTATAACATTTCAAGACAACATGAATTTGGTGTTTTAATAAATAATAAAAGTCACTAGTCTTCTAACCCATAATTCATCAATGCACATTATTCTACACATAAAATGTAACAAAATAATTATATCATTCTTTGCTTCTAAAAAAGACATGGAGAAAAACTGCAAAATTTGTCGCAAGGACCATAAAGTGCTATAGCGTTGCTAGAACGTTCCTAGAACGTTGCTAAAGCATTGCAGCTCTCCTTCACAAAATCCAATCAACAGAGTAACCAATCAAATTTTGATAGGTAAAAGCACCAATATTTACTATAAATATTCAGTTTTGTTGATAAAACATGCGATATTGCAAGAAGATAAATGCGCTGCAAATGTCATTTCAAGTTGTCTTTAGGAACACTGCAGTGTTGCTAAAACACCAAAAAATTCTACCGACATTAGTGTTAAACTCAAAAAAAGACAATACAAGATCAGAAACGTTATAGGCAGTGTGCGAAGGGTTAAGGTTTTCAGGTTAGACGGAGAGAAAGAGCAAGGATGCGACTGAGAAAGCGTGAAAAACAGCACACCTAAGAAAACACGGGAATGAATACGAGCGAGACAGGTTTGAGTGGGAGTGCAAAAGCCGAAAGGAGAAAGAGATGAGACAGCGCGTATGTGTGTGTGTGTGTGTGTGTGAGCGAAAGGGAGAAAAAAAACGGAGTGTGTGTGTGTGTATGCATGTGCACGCCAAGCGATCGCTCTGTGCCTGTCAGGGGCTCTCGCATGTCAGACTCAGTCTCACGCAGAAATAATGAGATGCGAAGGGAGCAGGAGAGGGCAGCCGGAGAGAGAGAGACGGTCGCGCACACACACGAGCTTACCTCATATCCTAGCCGTGCAGCTCGCTGCAGTAGAGTCTCGCCTGCGTTCTTGTTGACGATAAGTCGGCGCGCTTCGGGCGGCATGGGCCTGCTGACTGGCGTCTCAGCTGACACTGGAGGTGCGGGGGCGACCGGAGGTACGGGTACGTCCGGAACGGCACATGGAAGGGTCGGGGGTGCCGTGGGTTGGTAGGCAGGGGAAGGGGGATGGGGTTTGACCGGAGAAATCTCATTATCAGAAAGAGTTGCTGGCTGCTTCTGAGCGGAACGTTTCACCACCTGACGGGGGAATAAAAATGTATTACTTTACAAGACCTTTGGCACAAACAGAGAAAGGCAGGAGTTCTTTACAAAGACAGAGAGGACAAAAGAGTGACAGAGCTACACTCGCTTGGTGCCAAGAGACATGCGGGATGGAGCGCCAATTAATCACACCGACAAGCTCATAGTCAGCGCTGCGGTATAATCAGAGAGACCGAATTTTGAATTTCGAAACATTTGAATGTGAAAATGTGAGCTGTTCCTACATATTTTTTTCGCAGGAGTGGAAAACCCGAACAGCAGTGCAGGAAACGCTGTTTTGCCACCATAAACCAAGAACAAAAGTGTGACTGTCAACAACGGTTCCTCGCACACACACCCCGCATGGTCAGCAAGGTTATTTTTGGCCTGCAGTTAAACATGCCGAAACAAACAGAGGGACTGTTTACACCAGTACAATCCATAAACATGTTTTAAACTAAAAAAAACGTGCCTCTTTCCACATTGAGCACTTCTCTGTTTTCAGCTCTAGGCTGCGTGCTTGTTTGTGAGCTGGATGGAAAGCTGCAGACGCCGATCCGTCAGCGAGCGTGTTTCCCGGCAGGGAAAGTTAAACAGGAAACAACGGAAGACTTTGGCTCTCCCCCACTCGCTTTATCTCTCCCGCCTTCCGTGTGCGAGTTCTCTATCTGTGGAGCGCAGTAGGGCGGGCGGATGAGAGCTGTGTGTGTGTGTGTGTGTGTGTGTGTGTGTGTGTGTGTAGGCCGTGAGTTCATGCGAGCAGACTGAAGGTCGGGAAGGGGGGGGTGATCGGAGCGGGAACTCCACCCACCCCAGAGGAGTTCCACAGTGCAGCAGCTGTCAGAGTAAACGCATACACACGCTAAGCCTAGTCCATAACAATGCAAAGATGACGATTGACATTTTCTTGTTTGTCTCTATGAGGACATACAGAATAGACAAATCAAGATTAAACCGACAGACAGACAGATCGATTTTTTATTAATATTTATTTATTAACAATAACAATAAGAATTAGAAAAATGTGTATATAATAATAATAAAAGAAATGATTATTAATTGTTTCCTTCTCTCATAAAATTTATTTAATAGTAATAATAAATCAATACATTATTATTGATCAACAACAATAGTAAATATATTTATAATAAGAAAAATATGTATATAATAATAAGTGTGTATGTCTGTGTATGTATATGTATATATATATATATATATATATATATACATATTTTTTAGAAGAGTTTGAATAAATATGTATATAATACTAATAATAACAACAAAAACAACAATTAACACTATTAAACAGTTTCATTATTTTATCAAATGTAATAATAAAAATAATAAATAAATACTGATAATATTTGTATTTATGATATCAATAATAGGAAGACTTAGAAGAAATTTGCATGATAAAAATAATCATTCTCATCTTTTCCCATATTTTGGATTTTTTGTTTTACGTAAAATGATAAAACATAAAAAAGGAAAGGAAAATAAAAAATATACACATTTCAGCAAACCACTAGAAACATATACTGTTATAAGTAATTTTTCCCAATTGAGGACGTCCCGTATGTACCCAAAGGCCGGTTTCAAAAAGTGGTTCACTTTGCAAACCAAGTAAACCCGCACACACTGTATTGTGTAAACACCTACATAATATTTTCATAGAAGTGCGTTTGCATGCTGTAAACGCTGTGGACTCAAGGTGTGTGTGTTTTGTGTTCGGCGGCAGAACGCAGGCTATGTGTGTGTGTGCAACATCTGCGTGTGGGAAGAACGCAGGCGGTGTTATTTAAAGAATGCACAGCGAGTTCACTGGGGAATCATTTTCCTTGACGGAGAGAGAAAGAGACCAAATTCTGACCCGGCCTTCACTCTTCCCCTCCCCCTCGCTTGCGTCTCTCCGCTGGGAGTCTGTCTTTCAGCACGAGAGGAGGTCAAAGCAACCGCACTCTAAACACACACGCTATGACCCCCTCCCGCGTCCGTTGAGCCGTCCCAGAGAGCCGCGGTGCTTTCCTAATTGGGATGATTAACATTGTTGTGATTGGAGACACGTTTTTAAACGGTTCCTCGCTGAGCCCGGGGAGAACGCTTGGGTTGTGAGCCAAAGCAAAGAGCACCACTAGCCTCTCTCCCACAGACAAAGTAAGGACGTTCTATTGTGCGGATAAACGAGCACATCGACCTTCTGTGATCGCACTGACATGTGCCTCCGCTCTTACCTTGTGTTGGTGGGCAGGGCTTAGTTCAGGACACTCCTCATTGGTTGACTGCGACAGCATCCTGCGCTCCTGTTGGCCGAGGTGCTTGGTCTTGCACTGCCGCTTGCCCTTTGGCTTTTCAGGGTCGCCGTGCCGGCGCAAACGAGATGGGAAGGTGCCATCGAGGTCCAGAGAGGGCGAGAAGGATCCCAGTGACTTGCGGTGCTCCTTTAATCGCTGCCGTTTTTCAGAGAGGTGAGATGGAATCGAGGAGGAAAACTTTCGTATGGTATCGGCACAAAAGCCGTCAGAGAGAACAGGAACTGCTAGAGAGAAAGAGAAAGAAAAAGATTAAAAGAGTTGGCTAATATTACGCTCATGCTAAAATCTGAAAAGGTGATTATTTTTGGCCCGTTTCTGTATTGATTGTGATGGAGAATCTACGTAATGGACCCTTTTCACAAGACTGAGATAATGCGTTTAACGGTAATCAGCATCGTAAATCCTAAAAATAAAATCATATTTGTATTTTTCAAAAAATGTATGTACATTTATAACACTATTCTTTGTATTATATTACCTTTGCATCAAATTACAAA
This sequence comes from Oxygymnocypris stewartii, assembly GCA_003573665.1. Lineage (NCBI taxonomy): Eukaryota > Metazoa > Chordata > Actinopteri > Cypriniformes > Cyprinidae > Oxygymnocypris > Oxygymnocypris stewartii. Next base: position 1,477,463 of record QVTF01006346.1, read on the forward strand.
AAAATAATAGTTTACGCTAATGTGAGGGTGTTTCTAATACAGCGTCTATGGGAGGGATGGTACATTTGACATCATTTGCTCTTCTGACTGTCTTTATAAGTCTTTCTCAATTTTTTTTATTTTATTGAAAGTCATGAAAACATCATAGAGTTTTTATTTTGCTATTTGAACAAAATGGGAATGCAAAAAATATATTTGTGATACTCTCCCATTCACTGCTCTTCAAGTTAACCCAGCTATGACGACTTCCGCTGCTGAGAAACCCGGAAATGTGAAAAAGGTCCATTATACAAAAATGTAAACATTTGGTAAAATGTATTAAAATCAGCTTAGAATGTTACAGTGGGATGAAAAAAAACAGTAACCAAAAAAATCTATTGAATTGAAAGTTGAACATTTTTGTTTTCTGCCGTTCCTATACTGATTGTGGTAAAAAAGCAATGCAATTCTACAAAATGTGAAAATTTGGTAAATGTATTAAAATAAGCTGTGAATATTGCTATAGAATGAAAGAAAAAAAATAGCTGTATTCAGGTAAATGGATGAAAATAAACATTATATTTAATTTCTGCCCCAATTGTGGAGGAAAATCGATGTGATTCTAAGAAAATGTAAAAAATTGGTAAAATGCTTTCAAATTAGCTGAGATTACTACAGTAGAGTAAAAAAAATCTGCTGAATAAACAAAAACTAAATATTTAATAAACATTCAAATGGTGGGAGAGAATTGAACAAATATCTGAAATGTTTTTTGTACATTTTCTGCACTGGTTGTGGTGGAAAGTCTAATGTAAGAATTACGTAATATGTTAAAATTTGCTGAAAATATTAGAATAGAATGAAACAAATTCAGCTGAATGAGACAAATGGACAAAATATTTAATTATCATTCAAAGGGTGGAAGATACATAAAATGCAAATGTTACAATGCAAATGTGTTGTCAAATTAATAAAATGCATATAATAAAAATACTACATAATTGTGTAGCTGCTGATTCTATACTAACAAACTTTTGAATTGTAAATTCTGAATCAACTAACTTCACAGAAAATATAACTGATAGGAAACATAAAAAGAAATAGTAAAAACACAAATTTGGGATGTACGTGTGTTTGCTAGAGATTTCATCACGGGTAACACACACAAATATCAAACCGACAGAAGCTTCCTTAAAGTCTCATTAGATAAATCAGACTGACAGCAGTACAATGAACAGCAGCAGGCTGACCGCCTTATGAGGAACGGACAAACGACGAAAAGATTTACAACAATTGATGCATCCTTTCCTTCGTCTGCTTTCTATTTTGCATTACGTCACCAGATCTCAAGCAAAAGAGGCACGTTTAAACGATAACATCAACCGGCGGAGAAGGACAGAAGGGAAAAGAGGGAAAACATGAAAGGAAGAGCAAGATAAGAGAGGGAAATCAAAGGAAAAGGGAAGCAAGAGCGAACAGAAAAGGAGAAATGATGGACGGACGTAAAAGTGGAAGAATAGAAAGAGAAATGCAGCAGCGAGGGAAAGAGACGATGAAAGGGTGAACGCAAGGCCGAGGAAGGAGGGAGAGAGAGAAACTGAGCACGCTCCACATCTGTTCCATTATTCATCATATTCCCCGTTCAGTCGCGTACACACACACACACACATAAAGCCAGCGAGAGCCTCACCACGCAGAGGAAATTTCTCTCATGCATACAAGCAAGAACAGAGGACGCCAAAGACAGAAGACCACACATAGCCAACAAAAACACGTAATATATATATTTTAGCCAGGCCAAGAAACTAATTTGGGCGATAACCAGATTTTTGCTAACAAACGTTCTCACAGGCTTATTAACCAATAAATAATATAAGAATAGAAAAACAAAATGTTTGTTTTAACAGTACATATTCAAACTCTCCAATCATTTATTACATTGTTTCAAATTTGGTTGAATTTTTGGTAATTGTGTCAAACTTTTAGTGCAATTTTAGTAAAATAAGAACTATTATTTGTATAAAAAAATGTACAAGTTTTGTTTACCAACTGATACATTTCAGTAAATAATGCATACATTTTTACATTCACTAAGAAAAAACCTATCAGTTTGTATCTTCGTATTCTTGATGAATTGAGTAATTGTGTAAAATAATAAGAATTTTGCATACCACCAAAAAATGTACAATATTTCACATTTGCAACCACAAAAACTATTGCAGCAATTTCACTCACCCTGCTATCTAGATATTGACAAACCGGAAAAAAATCCCAAAAAATACCAATACTCACAAACATTCACAAATTTACAGAAGCAGTAAATTCGCAAATCGTATCCTCACCACAAAATCAGATCCATCACATATCAGCGGCCTCTGCTGTGATTTGGTTTGGTAGATGAAGCTGGCAGATCTAATAAATCGACCAAAACAAAAGCACCTTAGAGAACCTTCAACACGCAGACCACCAACTGTGCAACTGTTCGTATTTGCTGTGTGCGCATTTGCGCACAAGAACCCATCCTCATGGGCAAACTGTTCCAGCCAGCGTAAAGTGCTACTCTCCTTCAACAGGCTAATTAAAGTCCTACCCCGAGAACCCTTGAGACCGGATTCACCGCACCTACCCCACACGCACACACATACACATGCATGCACAGAAGTGTGTGTGCTCTGCAACCTAAGTGAATCACTCAATTAGCAAAAGGGGACATCAACAGAACAAAAGCAGCGTGCTAAAAACGTGCGCGCACACACACACACACACACACCCTGGGGCTTACAGCGGAGAGTCGTGCATCACTGGCATGCATGTCTCGTCTCTCACACCTCGTCATAGACAACACAAATTAGCCTGCGTGTGCGTACCAATTCCCTCGGCTGAAGAGTGAGAGTATGTATGTGTGCGGTGGGAGGATTTTGACAGGGACATCTGGGGATATTAGCCTCCCATTAGTACACAACTGGGCACACACACACACACACACACACACACACACACACACACACACACACACAATAATGCATTAACTAGCAAACCATCTCTCAGCTTGAGTAAAACCAAGATGCATATGTATAGCACATATTACTCACACGCATAGAGTGAGGGATAGAATGAGATAAAGAGTCTCGTTTCTCGTCTTGGTGCTCTCTAATCCTCCTGACAGAACGCCAGCACAATATCTAGCAGCCAAGGTACTGACGGGCAGCCTCACAAACACATACACTCACACATTGTTATTTGCACAGTTGTGGAATCTCATGGCTCATTACTCTGCGGCATGCGCTTTCTCGGCGGTGCTTTTTTACCAACAAGGAAGCGAGCGCCTGAGAGTGTGTGTGTGCGTACGAGCGAGTGCGAGCATGGCTTGTCAATCAACAAGAATCATTATTGCTATCCCAAAGCCGCAGACACAGGGCGACATGCTCTGCTTTCCTCTAATCTGCCTCTCCCTACTGCCTCGCTCTCGTCTTTCACCTCAGTTCTCCCCTCAGCGCTCCGTATCCTCTTTTCATCTCTTTCACTCCTTCGCTTCCACTCTTTCCCTCTGCTTTCTAACAGCAGTTCGTTCCCTTTCTCTTTGCGTCTCATTTGTTAATGCTGCTTGTGTCTCCCCGCTCCGTTCTCTCCTTCTGGGTCCTTCTCTGACCTGCATAACTTAATGAGACTTAGTCCTAGCTTAGAGCACCATTTACAGATATGCCAATTGAAGGAAGTAATATGTAGGGTGTAGTATGCAGAATTGAAAATTTGAACGGATAAATGTGAAAGGACATAGTTTGTATAGTATAGAAATAGTGTAGAGTACGTAGGACGTAGTATACAGGTGGATATAGGGAACATTATATAGTAAGTAGGGTGTGTAGTGCATACCATGTAAAGTGTAGTGTGTACTATACTAGATGTGAGAAAGTGGTATGCCATAGCATGTAGTTTAAAGGATACAGACTGTAGTATGTAGGAGGTAGGCTGTAGTACACTATATTGCCAAAAGTATTGGGTCAGTCCCTTCTTATGAAAAGTTTGACTACTTTAGTAAATTTCCATGAGTACAAATCTTAATGTTTAAGCATATAATGATATTCTAGGGAATTGTGTGCTTCTAATTTTATAGCAACAGTTTGGACAGAAACCTTTTCTATTCTAACATGACAGTGTCTCTGTGTATAAGACAAGAATCAAAGAGAAATGATGATTCAGTCAGTGTGGAAGAACTTGACTGGTCTGCAGAAAGACAAGTCCTAATCCCAGCTGAACACCTCTGGTGTGACTTTAAATACAGACCTTGGGCCTAAACTTATCACCAAACACCAATGACATATGGGTACATATGGGTACAGTCATTTCATACACTTCAAAACTGTTGCATCAGAGGTGGAAATACTAATTTTAAGTACATGAATTTCTTTGTTGCCACAGATTGGAAGTACATTTTTCTCTTCTAAAGAAGGTTTAGAAGAGAAGTACTTTTGTCTATATAATGAATGTACAAGTCATTGGTGTTTGGTGATGAGTTTTTGGCTCAAGGTCTGAATTTAAAGTCACACCAGAGGTGTTCAGCTGGGATTAGGACTTGTCTTTCTGCAGACCAGTCAAGTTCTTCCACACTGACTGAATCATCATTTCTCTTTGATCCTTGCCTTATACACAGAGACACTGTCATGTTAGAATAGAAAAGGGTCCTATCCAAACTGTTGCTATAAAATTAGAAGCACACAATTCCCTAGAATATCATTATATGCTTAAACATTAAGATTTGTACTCATGGAAATTACTAAAGTAGTCAAACCTTTCATTAAAAGGGGCTGACCCAATACTTTTGGCAATATAGTGTATATTGACTATAGTATGTAGTGTGAAAGGACATAGTATGTAAAGTATAGAAAAGTATAGTATGTAGGGCGTAGTATACATGTGTAGGGTATAGACTGTAGTACATAGGGAACATTACATACTAAGTAGGGTGTGGTGTATACCATGTTAAGTGTAGTGTGTAGATTGCATGTCATAATATGTAGTTTTAAGGATACAGATTGTAGTATGTGTTGTGTAAAATGCAGTATGTAGGAGGTAGGATGTAGTATGAACAGCAATTGTAAGGTAAATGGGATAGGCTTTACTCTATGTTGGATGTGAGGCCATAATATTTAGGGTGTAGGGAATAGTTTGCGGGAAACAGGTGTAAAAGGTAGTGTGCAGAGCATAGATTGTAGTTTATAGGGTGCAGGATGTAGTTTGTACCCTATAAAGAGAGATACTACATAGGCTGTTCTGTAGAGTGCAATGCATAGGATGTAGAGATGCAGTATGTAGGGCATATATAGGGTATAGGGCATAAAGTGTAGTATGTAAGCCATCTGTAGGGTGTAGTATGTAGTTTGTGGTGCATAAGAAACAGCACTCTCTGTATTCTTTACCTGAAAGTTTTTGGACAAAACCATTTAACACCATTGTCCCTCACCATCTTAAGTCTGAGGTCCTCTTGACATAAATGTCCTCTAAAGATTTTTACAGACAGGCTTCTCTGTTCTACCCAGAATGCTCTGCTTTTCACTTAGAACCATGCATTTAAATGAGACAGAATGAGAAGACGTACCGGTGTCGGACTCTGTGTATTCCAGCGGTTCCTTAGTCCAGCCTTTCTCCACTTCTGCTTTCCTCTTCACCCCCTTTTCTTCAAATCCATTCGCTTTGACCTTTCGATCCACAGCAGGGACACCATGGATGACTCTCGGGGACTCTGAGGGGCAAGGGTCAAGCTTTTCCCTCCTGGCGGTTTGGAGTTGTGGAAGAGAGGCTTTGGATGTGGGAGACAAACCCATGATGGGAGCCCCGAATTGTGGCCTGTCATGGCTGAGCTGCCCCTGTCTATCCCACAGTTCCTGGAGATTATGGAGGTGGCGGGGCTTACTAAGCCGAAGACCCGTCAACTCGATACACACCTTCAGATTCTTCACCTCCTGCTCGGAGGGCTGTGGCCATACGTCTGCGGAGAGAGATAGAATAAATCCATGTATACCTTGTATTAACATTCAGCTCGGATGATCCGATCTTAAGTGGTCAGCTGGGATGATTTGCTGGGTACGTCTGGATTTACTATACATCTCAAATCAGAAGGGTAGATTCTGATTTTGTGACCGGTGTTGGGAAGGTTACTTTGGAAATGTAATGGGTAAAAGATTACAAGATACCCAAATGAAAATTTTTGGAGTAATGTAACTATTTATTTTTCTTTATTAATGTAACTGATTGCATTTGATTACTTTTTGAATTTACCTATTCTGTGTCCTAAACCCCTGAAACATTGGTGTCTCATATTTTAAAGCAGTCAACAGAATTTGGGGGGGGGGGGGGATCCATGAAATCTATGTGTTATAAAATGTTCAAATATAACCCCCTTTGTAATGAAAAATGACTGTAATTTAATTAAAAAAAAATTACCTCAGTAACTGTAATCTGTTACAGATTCTGTTACATGTGACTAGTTACTCCCCAACACTGTTTGTGACTACATACATTGTGTCCTCAACTGAGCCAAATTTCTTGTTCTGGCATGATATGTATGTGGTTATATAAATCATTAGCTGTTGCTTGACTGACACATTTAGGACCCATTAGGCTGTACGCTGATCTCTGACCTCCAAAAGTTCACAATGCATCCCCAGAATTGGATCGTAATACATCTCCACAATGCACTGCAACCCATTTACAGCTGAATTTAGCAATGTTCACTTGTTTCAGTGCATAGTATAAACTAAAGGGTTGCACACTTAGAGCAGGAATTGTTTTCCAATTGTTAACAGTTTTTTTCCTTCTAGAACACAAACACCCACCAGTTTGATAGCTTTTAAATTAAAGTATAGAGCTGAACAGACACCCATGTTTTGCTGACAAAAACAAGCTTTCTGGGACAAGTTTAAGCGATTCGAGTTTATACAAAGGTTGTTTTGATGTCTGAAAATGCCCTTTAGACTGAGCACAAAGAGAGAGTAGGGCAGAGAACGTCCGGCAGTTGTATTTATTTGGACCATGTGACGGTAATAAACACAAATCAAAATTAATCGAAAAGGCCAGCGAAAGGATCAAAGATGGAGCAAGCAGAGGAAAAGGGAAAAGAGCAGCTAGAGAGTGAGACGTGTCAGGAGGTCGGCGATAAGATGAAAGACAGAGCAGACCATCCACTACTTGGAGCTGGTGAAAAGAAGAGAAGGAAAAAGCAGACAGACATGCTGAAGGACAGACAGCCCAGACGTCTACCTGAAATTAGTCTCGCTCTCTTCGCCGCGATGCCATTATCGTCCTCTCCTCTCGTCCGTCTCTCTCCATCTCTCTCTTCTACGGTGTGCGCACAATCAGGGTGGCCTTGGCTCTGTTCCAAACCCAATGCACGTTTCCTGCCCGTCGTGCCAACAGACCCCTCCTCCTCTCCTTTCACGTCCCTCGCTCTCTTCTCCTCTGCTCGGCGGGACTGCGGGACATCGGCTGGTGGGCCGCACCGCTGGAGCACGGGAACTCTGTTGTTTGCACATGTGTGCGTTGCACCTGCATAGCGACACAAACACAATTGCGTTAGTCTGACACATTGCATCCCCGGTTTGCAAATAAAGACCTTTTTTCAAGTTCAAAAGAAGCACGACAAACCAGTAGATGCTGAGAGTAGACAGAGAGAGATAGAAAGGAAAGGCTACAGAAAAACAACCCCGTCCCCCCTACCCTGGACACTTGCGTGTTTGCGCTAACTACACCACACCCATCCCACACGGGGAGCTAGACGGCAAACAGGGATGCACTTGCTCGCTCGCTCTCTCTCTCTGCGAGCTTAAATTAGCCCGAAACATCCGTGCTAAGAGCGCAAGCGGCAACCCAGCTCGAGTCTCCTCTCCCTCCCCCTTCCTCTCTCTCCTCCCCCTCTTGCTTTCTCCCGTTCTGTGTGTGGCAGTGAAAAGCGCTCCTTGAGAATGTCTCCCGGCAGCTAAGAGCAGCAGCGCAGATCAAAGACAGGCGCTAGGGGCTCACGCTCCATACCGCCTGCTTCTCTCTTTCACACACACACACACACACACACACACACACTCTCGCACCATATATAGCCTCACATACACGTCCTAATAATAATAATATTCCTAAAATCATGCACTCACACATTACACAGCTAGCTGACATAAACCAAATATATAAAATTTACCAAAAAATACACATTCCACTAAATTAATAAAAATGGTGCCCAATAATTTATACAAAACGACTCTATTAACGTACTCTCGATGCAGAACAGAACTACCTCTATACTGGCCTGGTTAAGAATGCAGCCCACCCTGCCCCGGGCTCTCACAGACACAAAGCATGTGACTAACACCACATGCATCCCATAATTCATGGCAATGTGTGCACCATAGCAACTCTGAACCAAAACAGATCACCATGGTAACATCATTCGCATCACCCGGAGAGAGTTAATGTGGCCATTCTGAGAGAGCGAGAGAGAGAGATGTTGAAGGACAGATGGGGCATAACAATCAAGAGAGAATGAAGGACATGAAACATCCTGAAAGGACGCACAAAGTCAAATAAACAATTACTTGAACTGTATTGATTGTTAAATAGAATGGTATTCGACAACTTAAAACTACAGTAGAAGGTTTTCTATAGCATTTTCACCTTCAAAGCTTCACAGGAACTGTCGTTCTGCCGAGCGCACTCTTTTTATGTAATCCAGAACGCTGTTAATTGTCCGTGTGGCTGACACACATGCGAGCATTCACACGCACTCTCACACACACACACACACACACACACACACACACACACACACACACACTCTGACCCACATGCACAGGAAATGCCTCGCCTCTGTGAAAGCCACCAGGGAGAGCGAGGTCACATAGCAGCAAAGTGTTGATTTGGAAATCTGATGGCATTAGGCCATTACCAAAGCTCAAGTGGACAAAACAAGAGCCAAAACAGCAGAGAGAGAAAGAGAGAGAGAGCAAGGGAGAGAATCAGAGTATGTGCATGTTTATGCGAGCGCTTCCTGTTTGAGGGTGGCGGTGGCGGAAGCCATGTTTACCACGTTGTTTCCGCTGGTTTAACGCTGTAGCTTGGAGCGCCACAGCATAGGGACCGTCCCTTGTGACAAGCGGAGGAAATGTAAGGGGGTTGGGGTTCGGGGGGGGTTGGGTTGAAGAACGAGCAAGCGCCTGTGAATCTGGGATGGATACTGAAGATCACAGGACATTGGACAAAGGGAGAGTGGATGAGCGAAATGCATGAAAAAAGGCAGCCTGTGAGCAAGACGAAAGTTAGAGACGTTTCACGAAAGACAAAGTATGAAACAAAGACAGCCAGAAAGGAGAAAGAAAATAAAAGGGAGCGCGCAGTAACGGGATTGTGCTTGTGTGTGTGTGCGACCATCTTACCGTTGTGCTGCTCGGTGTGATCGGAGAGGGCCGAAAGGGCTGCGGAGGGCCTGGAGCTTGGCTGGCTTCGTTCCCAGTCTCCCGCTCCGAGCTGGCTCTCTGCCAGCTCCCTCTCTCTCTCCCGCTCTCTCCCCAGTCCGGGTGCTGCAGACGACACACACCCCTCCTTTTCCTTCAGCTCCAGCTCAGAGAAACGCATCATTGCACGCTACACAGACACACACACACACACAGCACAATCGTGAAACCAGATCCAGTGTTATGAGCACCAGCAGTAAAGCCTGTCTCTCGGGTGCTCCAGTACCACAAAAATATAGGGGAAAAACAGAATAAAACTTGCATAAAATTAATCTGCAGTGAGAGTAGAACAAAAGCTAAAGCGCATTAGAGTAAATTTAGCAAAAGCATATCAATAACTTATAACAAAATCTAACTTAAATAGGTGAAATCAGGGGATTCATTTTACTCATATTTGACCATGCAATTTTCAGGGCCCCTCAAACAGGGGTAAAAGGGAGGAAATAAATTCTAAATTCACAACCGCCTGTGGGCGCAAAACCAAGTATTACTCATTTCAACTGATTAGTAATTTAAAAATAAAATGAACTGACCTCCCAAAACGCAGCTGGTTGACTTAAATTACTGTCCTCTTGTGATAATCCTTCCATCTAAGCAATCAGAATGGGGCTCAATGTCTTTTTCAATGATTTGAATTGAATATTTACACAAATTTAACACATCTGCAAACAAACATTAATTTACCCTCATACACAAAAATATGGGGAAATTCATGATAAAGTTGAAAATGCTAAGGCTTGTATAAATGATAGAAACTTCAATATAAGATAAATGGAAATGTGTAGAACATACTGGGTATATTTAAAAGGACTTTCCAAAAAGTGTGGGCAATCTAAAATTAGGGCATTGTCTTCCTACAGCCTCTCCCTTGCTCTCCCTCCGCTACGCGACTATGTGTGTGTGCGCTAATGACTCTGCCAGTCGGTGAGAGCACTCGCTGCTGCTGGTAAGAACTCTAATCTTCCCCATCAGGAAAGAATGGGCTGGATTTCACTTAAGCTGGGAGGGCTGCCACCACGCACATGGCTAGTGGTGGCCTAGGGGTGTGCATGTGTAAAGAGAAGAAAGGAGTGCAAGATGGAAGTGTGTAGGAAAGGGTGTGCGATTATGTTTTGGTATGCCCTGCACACACTGGTCTCCAGGGCTCACCTGCAGGTTAACAGTTGCCTGCAGCATTATGTGCTAGCAAGGCCACGGCATGCACACGCACACACAAACACTCAGCAGCTGAGCTTCCGCACGACTGGGCAAAGCAGCCACAGATGGCACTTTGTGTTAACCCTTTCAGCCGTTGACTGAACCACACACTCAAGTGTGCGCTCTTGTACAAACACACAAGTTCTCTCATGCTAACTGTAGAACTGCTGCAATTAAAGCCTGTTTGACAGATTTACAGCAGGGGCCCAAAAACTGCTAGAAAGAGAGAGCAGGAGAGGGAGTGTGGGTTACGAAGATCTGTAATTAGCAAGCCGTTCAATATAACAGAGTGTGGAAGTTAGATGCGAGTGCCCGTTCAAAGCCGGAACTAAGGTCATTGAGCTATTTTTAAAGAGAAGCTGTAAATCTCAGGATGGCTGGGAACTTTATCTAATTCAATGACAGCTATTGGTACATGAAGAGTTGACCAGGGAACAAAAAAATACATGAGGTATTCTTACATTTTAGCACTCTTACTTGACCTTAAGGGATCTAAATGCTTCTCAAACTGAAAATGTGACAATGACATGTGACATGCTCCAAAACTGCACAAACTTCCCTATTCATCCCAACAGACATACAAGAATTGCAGAACTCACCTGCAAAGCTCGCTGTTCCCGGCTCAGTTTGCTGGAGTCCGCATACAGCTCAGTGGTGACGCACTTGAAGCGGTCGCCAACATAGCCTGTGGAGTTAGCTATTCTCTTGGCCAAGCTGGATGTCTTGCTTTTAGACAAGCCATGTCCTTCCTCTTCATCCTCATGGGACTCTGAATCTTCTTGTACATCCTTGCCCAGGTCCGCATATTGTCGATTAGCGTGGTGCCGATCAACTTTGAATTCACCACCATCAGCTCGAGCCCTTTCGCCTGAGGTTCTGGCACAGCGCAGTGTCTGCTCTTCCAACATGTCAGGTAGTGGGCTATGCTCAGAGGAGCTTTCCTCACTCTGGCTGTGCACAGGAGAGTCAGACTGCTTCTGTGGCTGAGGCGAACTGCATACCTCTGCCCGCCGCTCTAAATCAGTTGGCCAGTACACGGCAGCCTGGCCGGAGCGCAAAATCTGCATGAGCTCTGGCTCTTTCCCCTCAGAATTACTGCCACTCTCATTTCCCATCCCTGTCCCACTGCCGACTGGCTTAGCTGGCTCTTTGCATTTGGCATCGATGGCACTATGTTTGTCTGGCTCTGGACTGCCATCTGAGTCATCTTGGACCAGGTCGATACAGACAATCTCCTCTTTATTCACTATGTGAGGCTTGCTCTGAGACTTTGAGCCCAAAACTTCTTGCCTCTCTGACACCCTCTCAGATTTGTAGCCTGGGTCTGTGTCAGTGATGCTTTGGCACTTGTACGGAGCCTCATTGTGATGCCAAGACTTGTCCAGGGGTCTGTGCCTCAGTTCCAGACGCTCAGTGACTTTGTGGTCCAGGGGTAGGTGGGGAGACATTAGTGGATGGACCATCTCTTGTGAGTCGTGGTAGGTCAGATATTCTCCATGACTGGGTGGGATTCCATATGGGATGCCGGGTTTGGGTGGTAAACGTGCTGAATACAGACTGTTAGTGCCAAGTAGAACTGGATGAGGGTACACTGGCCCTTTTCCTGACAATTGCAAGTGGGAAAGGGAAAGACTCTCGGGTACTGGGTATGAGAGATATCTGTTAGTATATGCTAAGCTGTGAGGAAGATAAGTTTCACCCTGGGGCATGTAGAGGTGGCTTGGAGCATGTCCATTCTCCAAATGTGATTGCTGAGGCTTAAAGCCAATTTCAGGGGTTTCAGGTTTTTTGAGTGTCTTTGAGGGCTTTGTAGCTGTTGGGTTCTTTTCTGGTGGGGTGGGAACCGACTTTAGCCATTCTCCATTAATCTTGGGAGAAGGTGAGGCCGATGATGGCCGAGATGCTGTAGTCATGACAGTAAGGGCAGAACTTGGGATTGAGCCATTGTTTTGGTCATCAATTCTGGGACAAGAGGAACTTCTTGACTGTGGCACCACATGTTCAAGATTCTTATTCTTGATGATGCTGGAGCCTTTGCTTTGACTTGCCTCAGAGCTGATTGTCTGGGTAGGACTTGGCACCACCCAAGAAGATGGTAAAGTGCTAATTATCTCAGGCCTTTCTGGAGTTTTAGAAGAAGAGCTTACTGAGGATGATGGAGAAAGAGTTTCTTTTAAAAGTTCCCTGTTTGGGGGAAGTCCATATCGGGCAGTAGGGGAATAGCCAAGCTTGGCTAAGGCCTCTAATTTTGGGGGATACCCATTGGTAGGTCCTTCAAAGTCCATGATTTTGGCAGACAGGTCTAAAGGCTTGTCTGCTGGGTCTTTGGTAATAGGCCCCTGTTGAGGTGGTTTCTCAGAAGAGGTCTTAACAGGTGAGCTGCTGCTCTTTCTTTCATTCCCCATACCTCTGTTGGACTCCATTGTTGCCTCTTTGGCTTTAGGCTTCTGGCTAGTGGGCCGAATTGGAGAGCGAAGCTCTTTGGACATGCTGCTTATGTAGACAGGGTGAGCAACCGATGGTGAAGATGACGAGGAGGAGGAAGGACTTCTGTACAGAGGCTTTTGGAAATCCATAGTGCTATCCACAAGAGGTGGGGGAGGGGGTGGTGGTGCTGCAGGCGGCTGAGAGGAGCGTGGTGTAGGGCGGGGTGGCTGCATTACAAGTGAAGGACATGAGTCTACTGAGACTATGGAACTGGAGCTGCAGCTCACACTAATGCTGCTACTGTTGCTAACATTACTGCTAGTGCTGCTTGTGTTTTTGCTGGATGGGGTCCGGATGGACTTGCTGTTGCTGGTACTATTTCCACTGCTGCTGTGCTGCCTGTCACTGGGTGACTGGTGGTGGGGCTTGGTCTGCTGATGAATGCTCTGCTGCCCAAATGCTGAGGACTCATGGTGAATCCTTGGACCAATACTCTGTATCGTTTTGTCCTGGTGATGCATCATAGGTGACAGTGCAGTAGGGGCAACAGTCGCAGTGGGGATCCTGAGAGGAGGAGCAAGGGGTGAAGATATAGGTGCAGGGGGATAGGGGGGCATGTAAAACAAGCGCTCTGTACCAGCTGCACTGCCTCCTGCACATAGAGACTGGTAGGCCAGATGATGGGGAAGGTAAGGTGGTGGTTGTGACAGGATTGATGCTTTATACATGTTCAAAGTTGTGTATTTACTGGAGTCTAAGAAGGAGTACATTCCAGCTTCATGGTATGGATTCATCCAGGGAACCCGCAGATAGTTGCTACCACTATTGAGACTCAATTCTGGGGGTTTATCTGCTGGTATGACTCGTCTGTCCAACATTAAACCATCTGCACCAGACCCAGGCACAACCAGTGGCTTTTGAATCCCAGGAGGGGAACTTTTATAAAGTCCAACGTAACTGTTTACGGTCTTTCTGCTGTCAAGAGACATATCTGGTTTGTAGAGCAAGTCAGGGATTCTGTCACCAACATAGCCCTTTTCGGTCACCAGGGTCCGAATTCCTGGTGGATAAACCATCCCTCCGTGAACATGGAGGCTCTCCCGCATCAGGCTGGCCCGATCGATGCCAAGTGCACTGAGAGGGTTCATTCTGCAGGTTGTACTCGCATCCACCTGGGACAAAAGAGCAGAGAGTGGTAAGGGGGGGGGTGAGTGCAGAAGAAGACAACAAACAAAGAGCAATAAGATTCAGACAATGAACAGACAAGTGAACAAAAGGCCAATACAGATTAACAACAGGTTCAATCCATCCAATCTTTATCGCCCTTCACTAAATGAGAGGGCAGATTCATCACTGAAATAAGAGACTGCATGTGATAAGAACCACAACAATGAATCACAGCACATGACAGACACCACAAGTGGTAATTTTATATAAACATCGGACTTTCTTATTGAATGAATGAATGAATGAATGAATGATGCATTTATATAGCGCTTTATTGTGTATTGTTGTACACCCAAAGTGCTTTACAATCATGTGGGGGGGTCTCTCCTTAACCACCACCAGTGTGCAGCATCCACTTGGATGATGCGACGGCTGCCACAGGACAACGGCGACAGTGCGCTCACCACACACCAGCTACAGGTGGAGAGGAGAGAGAGTCATAGAGCCAATCAAGTGGATGGGGATTATTAGGAGGCCATGATTGACAAGGGCCAGTGGTGGGAATTTGGCCAGGACACCGGGATTACACCCCTACTCTTTTACGAGAAGTGCCATTATTAAAAGGTCAGAGAAAAAAGCATCTCACTTTCTAATCGCAAATTGATTCATACAAAGTAATCTGATGACTTTCCCACCACCTCAAAAAAGCTAATAGGAAATTACAAGGACGACAACACATTGCACTAGTCAAGGTCAGAACAGATGAATGCAGAAAACGTTTTTAAATGTCAGCTGCAGCGAGGTTATAGTGCGGGAAATGCAGCAGCCTTTATGTATGCTTTCTGGGCAGTCTGGCAGACAGCACAGATCGGTCTTCCCAAAATACCTGAAAACGACTTGGGAGTCAAATTATGTCAGTCCTGGCTTGTTCATTCTGAGAGAATGCATCTGTCAACAATGGAAAATTCTAATGCAAGAAAACAGGTGATTACGCTCTTTGCAAGCATGACAGGTTGATATATTTCAATGTGGGAGGGCATAGTTTGAAGTCTGAAGTCTGTCTAACTAAAAGAGAATATATGTTGTTTACATGCATGAATATGTATTAAATTAAATGCTTACCATGCTTTGAATGAGGACTCTATTTATCTGTTAGTTCTCAACAGATTCCCTGGTCTTCACCATCCCATAAGGATAACTTTCTGTTGGAGAAAAAAAAAAGATCTTATGCATCATACAGCTATTAAGGCAGAATATTTCCCACATTTGATTATTTATTCATATACCAATTTCAGTTCAGGGTAAACACAATGAAACACATGGCGCTTTTCCACTGCGTGGTACGACTTGGCACGGCACGGCTCGGTTTGCGTTTCCACGGCAGTTTAGTACCGTTTTAGAGTGGGCGGGATTATTCACATGTCGTTATAGTTGCGCATAATGTATAGTTTACATCATGTAAACACGCCACAAACAAACACACAACAAAGGAGCATATCGACGGAATGGGTGTTCTTCATTCTCGGCATGTGGATGTTTTTAACAGCAATGGAGAGGTCTATGAGAATGCTTGTGATTTACCCCCAGCAGCAGAGACCGTGGTGGCAGTGCCACAGGCTGTAGAGGAGGAGGGCAGGGATGTTCGTGTGCTGCGTTACTTGAATAGTTAACTATTCATGTAGAATGTTCTGTAAAGTGAATTATCAATAAACTTGTGAATATTTCAAAATTTACAATAGTGTTTTTTTTATTTATGTGTTGGTTTGTATCATCATGGCATTAATCATTTGTAGAGATCGACCGATATGTCGGTTTCCCCATACTTTAGCATTTTACCATTATCGGTAAAAAAATAAAAATAATAATATTTGGCACATACACAATTATACAGAGTATAACCAGCAGTGAAATGTGTTCTCTGTATTTGACCCATCCGAGTGCACACACACTTGGAGCAGTGGGCACTGTTCACTCAGGAGAAGCTCCAGCACGACCACCGCATGCAACTTTATACAAGATTCACTTGTTTGAAACACGCTAAAATACATTAACATTTACTATAGAACCATTATTTCGCCAATAAACATCTCTATCGAAATTAATTATTTATTTTCTCCACAAGCGATCGCAGTTTGAGTATAGTTCTGTGTAAATAGATAAACCGCGCCGTCAGCAGTTTTCATAATCTAGAATGACAAAAAAACATTTTAATAATTCTGATAAAACATGCCAGTTAAGAAATGCAATAAAATACGATGTTTTGTTTGTTATAGCTTATTTCAATATTCCAGAGAATATTATTCAGTGAATTATTATTCACTCTTTAGTCTATTAAACAGCTTATAAACCTACTAAAACTGTAGTTTAAAATTAAGTTTATTTGATTTATTTATTTTCTCCATTTAAAAACATTAGACATTCTTTTGCTTATTGTTAATATCAGTGTTGCTGATGATGCTTTTTATAAATAATTTTTTTTTATTGTTGTAATTTTAAGATTACATTTTACATGAAAATGTTAATTTTCAACAGTTTTTTGTTGTTGCTACGATGACTGAAAGGAGGAAAAACCAAAGCGAAGAATGGACTTACTTCACTCTGTTATTTATTTACTTTATAACAGCAAATAAATATTGGTTCTGCATATCGGTTATCGGGTACATAAATACAAATAAATGGTATCGGTATCGGTTATAAAAAATCTATATCGGTCGATCACTAATCATTTGTCTTTTTCAAGAGGTTCATTACATGCTCATACAATAATAATGTTTTAATATAGTCTGGAGGTACATTCGATCAGATTGTTTTTAATTGAAGCAAAACACGGATACAAAGGTAAAAATATAAACAGAAGACATAACGTTACTCTGAAAATATAGCAAGTTCAAAAGTATATACATAAGGCTTTTTCCTTCGGCGTCGCGCCATCAAGCTCACACTGGATCCACTCCTCGGCTATCAACGAGAGGAACGTCTGTACTTCCTCAACAGACAACGAAACAGATCATTTGTGGTTGACGCAAAAAGGTGCGTTTGTTGAAACAAAAGTTGCGTCCGATCCTTCGCTGGCTGTGCTGATTTAAATCTAACGGGTCTCATGTCGCAAGTTCATTGACGCAGTAATGACGATTCTCTCCGGCCAATCAGTGATCAGCAGAGTTTACACGTCACGTTTTGGTAACGGTACGGATCGCTTGGAACCTCGGCTGAGGTGGTACTAAAAAAGTACCAGGTACCAGGTACAGTACCCAGTGGAAAACCCCCCAAAAGTGAACCGTACTGAACCGTACCGTGCCGTGCCATGCAGTGGAAAAGCGCCATAAGTGGGACCAATTTGCTTGCATGTGCGACCTAATTCTTCAATGGTGCGACAAACATAAAGCTGAGGTCGCACCAGTGCGACCAGCCATTCGGAAAAGAAAAGTCTCTGCGACTCTGAAAGTCTCCCTGTGGTTCAACAACAGACACACATTAGGCTCATATCGTGGTCTAAACCAATCAGAGATAGTGAAGGGTGGATCCCCCCTCTGATTGGCCGTGGTCCAGATATTCCTGTACGTGTGTGTACATTTGAAAATACGTGTGCTTCTTCAGACAGACAGAGAGAGAGGTTAGTAGAGATGCGTGCAGTGTTGCCAATTTAGCAATTTATCACTAGATTTAGCAACTTTTCAGACCCCCATAGCGAAAAAAAAAAAAAGCGACTAGTGACAAATCTAGCGACTTCTTGGACAAACTTTAGCGAGTCTCTGTGATCATTGGTACTGCCGCAGCGGCGCGAGATCAGCACACACGCAGCTCTTTCTCTGCATCTGCGCTGTTCAGTGAGCGTCTGAGAGGAGCAGCATAACATGTTCAATTATACGAGATAGTATTGCTTCTCTGAGATTACATGCAAATATAGCCGAAATCACAGCACAGGAATTGTCTTTGTCTTATATTGTGTATTATTTGATTTCATCAGACAACGGCTAAATAAAATGATAAATTGGGATTTTGTGCAGACCAGCTTCTTGGAAGGGAGAGCTGGTTATGTATTCTTAAAGGACTGCGTTTCAGTCATTACATTTACATTTATGCATTTAGCAGACGTTTTTATCCAAAGCGACTTACATTTTACATTACAAAGCGACTTATACATTTTTTTATCAGTACATGTGTTCCCTGGGAATCGAACCCACAACCTTTGCGCTGCTAACGCAATGCTCTAACCACTGAGCCACAGGAACACACCAACACCAGTGTTGGTGCTTAAAGTGCTTCACTGAGCTGAGATTTAAACTTAAAACATCTCAAACATCTCGATTAATTAAATAAAAATTAAATCTAAATTAAGTGTTTTAAGGGCATCAAACTGAACAACTCATGGCTCAATGTCTTATGGCCTTCCTCCATTGCAGTCACATGCCCCTCAGATGGCCAACTCCTGTAGTTCGGCCTTCTTGATCTTTGGCCTTGGCTAAAACAGCTGACCACACTCTCTCTAGCATCAACATCTTCCAGACTTGACCCCTCTACACTGATTCTTATCAGATCTTCCACTGTGTCTGAATGAAGGGATGCTCAAGTGCAGTGCTTCTCAAACCCCCCCTTAAACCCATAAATCAATCCAGCGCCCCCATCCCACCTCAGACTACCAAATAATTTCACTAAACATATTTAAACATAAAAGTATTTACAGAAAAAAAACAGTTCTGTCTAATTGTCTCTCTGTTCTCATACTGTATTTTAATGCAGCCAAATTCTCAATAAAACTGTTTTACTTTATATATTTAAATATATGTTAGAGCCAGCGCTTAAATATATTTTACTGTTTCTAACATGAGAGAGGGAAATGAGAAATGACCTCTTCATGAGGCCTGCTTTTCCACATCCACATGCCTTTGTCTCCACGAACGGTCACAGGCCCACGTGCCTTGTTATCTCAGAGCAAGTGCTCTGATAAGAAATCCCTCTGTGTTCTGTGCTCACACACAGTATTACGGGTATTACAGCGGAGAAAGCAGCAAGCAAAAGCCGCTCCTCCCCCCAAAATACTGCCGCCCAGCCCCACGGCTTGGCAAGACATTACAGCAGAGCTTTGTTGAGTAGGCGAGCTGCGCCTCTGTTATTGATGGCTCTTCAGACCCCAGATTTCAATAACGCAGACCCAGAGCTTATCTAGAGACATGGCCACAGTCGCTGCTATTGAAGGAGTGAGACTGTTTGCCCTCTGTCATCAATCAAACCAACCTACACATACACACACAGATGTGCATGCATCACTTCCATAGCAACCTGTGCTGCAAACCAGCTTTAATGCATAAGCAGGATGTATTATTAATACAATTACAATCTATCACTAAAAGCAGTTGCATTTATGCAAAACAGTAAAAGATGCATTGCTATTCAGGCTAAGCACATGCACGTGAGTAGCCCGCTTGCACTTACACGCGAAGTTGAATTATTGTTCTATAACTACATGAGCATTAAGCCACCATTAAACTTAATAAACGTAAATTCTGCCCCTGTTCCCGGAGCGTGTGCCTCCCTTCCCCCATTCTCTGCTCGCAAAGTCTAATCCGACCCTGCCGTGGGGAGCGCAGCAGAAACCCACTCACCTGGGCCATTCAGTCACGTTCTCTGCGCTCTCATTTTCCGTCCCCTCTGTGACCCGCTCTTTCATTGCGCCAGCGGGGGCGAGGACATTATGCATTTGAGGGGCGCCTCGGTAAGAGGGGTACTCACCCCCCACGGAGGAAAGAAACCTCCGCTTTCAAAGACATCAATCACAAGCCAAGCTCGCCGGGCGCTTTGTCTGCAGGTGAGCCAACACTGAATCGAGCTGCATGGGCTGTTTTAACTTTGTTTCTAATCACCTTAGATTTCAAACTAAACAAAAGACTTAACAATGGTTAAACTTTGCTACATATGTTACGTTCTTTAGCCATGCCATTATTAAATGCTTGGAGCAGGAACAGAATCGGTTTGTCGTTCCTGTTGTTGCGCGATGCGCTGCTCAAGAAACAAATGCTGTAATTTTGCAGCGCGTAATATTTGGCTCACTTCAAAGCTAATAGACCGTGCAGGTAATGCGCAAAATTATAAAGCAAATAAAAAGTACCCACATATATACATACACATTCAAATTATGATATAATATAGCCTATATAAACACAATTAATTGCTAACAAAATAAAATAACGTTTAAAAATAAGCACATTAACAAAGAAAGATTTTTTTATCTTTGAATTTGTATACAAGAATTAAAAACAGACCAAAACAAGGCCTAATGCTTAGTATATTTTACAAGTAAAAATAATTATTTTCAATGCCTACCCAAAGACGTTTGCATGACAGTGTGGCACGGATAAGCCAAAGGCCCTGCCAGACGTGAAAGCCGTTGCATCAGGTCGGTGTTGTAGATAGAAGAACACGAGATGATGTTATAAAGGGTGCGGAGCATGAAAGAGAGTGTTAAATGTTTAGCTCCTGAGGTGTGAGCTTTTGCAGTAAGGCCTCAAGAGCAGAGAAAGGAAGCCGCTGAGATCTCCACCTAGGAGCCCCGCCATCAGCTACCCAACTGTGGCAGATCGCCAAGTCTATCGTCCGCCGCGCCGATACTCTCTACCGCTCTTAACGTGGCAGTAAAATGTTTTATAATACCCGTAAGCAGGAGATAAAAACAAAGCCGAATGGAGGTGGAAATACAAGGACAAAAGCTTTTCAAGACACGCGAAATGTAGGCCTACAGCCAACTAAAATGCATCACATGCCTCCGTAACTTATGAAAAGTAATACAGCCCTTGTGTGAAGAAGATAAGTTCAGCAAAGCGCACCATTTCAAAGAGAACTGCTTTGCTGTGAAATGTATGAGCATATCTTTATTACTTTAAACACAAAGCGTCCAATGTCTAACTGAAAATGAACGTGTCATAGGCTACAAGGTGAAATAACCGTCCACATTACTGACACTCATACATAAATTATAGATTATCACATATTAGCGAAGGCCAAACCCAGACGTGCTGTGTGATCCATTTGACACGTTCTCTGGTAATTAAAAATAAAGCAGAATTATTTTATTAAATGATTCTAAACTTCGAGAAAAAATGCATTTCTGCAGCAGTTTACTTTTAGAAAACAATCATGTCAATTATTAGAAAAAAACTGAGTTTTAAAGAGAAAATACTTTTATGAAGACTTCCACCACAACGTCATTTATGCAGCATCTCAAATTACTTGATGGAAATGACATGTTAAACATTTTTGATGTCCTTTGTTGCTAATTTCATACACTGTATATTGTGTATCTTAGAACTGTCTTAAATGCACACATTTAAATAGCCTAGTATTTTCACGCTTGATACACCTGACTAAATATGACAAATGTTCACACAGTATAGGCTAAACGTTGATATTGAATGTGCGGGTTAGCCTAATTGTATTTAACTTTCAGTTAATACAATCTAGTTCTGGGAGAAATAATCATTTTATAATATTTATATGTACAATTATTGATTGCTAAGTTTAAAAATAAACAATGAAGGCATGGTAAAATAGTTTCTAGGATAGATTAAATAAAAAATCAGCCTCATGGGACATAATTGCCCTATAAAACACAATTTTTCGAGAAAATTACAAATCGTTAGAAAGCTGTAGTTTGTCAAACAAACAAAAAATGTTATCCGTATGTTTTAGTCAAGTCAACATGCACGTTTCGCATCCATATAGCCTACAACACAAAACAAAACTTTTCATTTTTCTATGCGCACACATGAATGGCCCATTATATATATATAAAATATATATATATATATATATATATATATATATATATATATATATATATATATATATATATGAAAAGACAAAAACATAACATTCAACGGGCAGGGCTCGGATATTTAAGACGCAACGTGTACAAAAGTGATTATTTGCCTGCTGACATTCAGCTGCGAGAGGCGATATGGTTCGCTGCGAGCCCCACGCGCTGGCAGAGCACACATTCCGCGCGCGGCCCCCGCAGCCATTCGTTTCTCTCGTTCACCTCCCCGTCTGCCGCGCGAGCGCTCTGCTCTGAAATGGTGGGTTGCGCGCGTGTACTCTAGAGACTACAGCGCTGGCTCTAGCCAACCCTCTCTCTGTCTGTCTTTTCTCTTGTTGCTTGAGAATACAAATCGATACGAATTGGGTTATCTGAGACATGGGACCCGAGAACTGCTATTCGGAACTGGTTCCGTTTGTAAACCCGAGTGACGTTCTTGAACTTGCATCCTTCCGCCGATGCAGATCGAACCCTGCACTTTAATGGTCTTTATTACACTAATATTCAGCGGTACCAGAACCTCACTGCAGAATTCACAGTGCGAAACATTATAGTATAGTTTCCACAACCTGTTTCTCCGAAGTAATTACTCTGAGCCGGATCTTTTTGGTGAGTCAAATGCACTTGTGATTCAGTTGGACTGAATTAGTCTGATTCAATTAGTCATGTTCCAATTTCCATTACAAATGAACCAAGAAATATTGTTCATATAAGGCTCATGAGATGACAAGATCTCCCCAAACCTTTAAAAAGTCATAAAAGAACCTTTAATTAAGAGTTAAGGCACGTTTCTTATATTCCCGTACCCTATTTAATTCCAGACACCCTTACTAAGGCCGTGTTTAGCTCGTGCACAAGACAATGAGCAGATTATGTACCTCGTCCCCACTTCACTCATGAATATGCTGCTATCAGACTGTTAGGTGACACATTGCGTGCTGATAATCGTTTAACTAATATACCATTCTCCCCCATAATAAGGAGAGGTACCGACTAATAGCTGTTTTAAAGCACCAGTAGGTTACTTTGATGGTTTGCTATGAGAAAAAACATCCCTGTGGAAGTTGCGCTTCTCCTTTTCGGTTCCAAGTAGAACCTAAAGTGACTGGCATTTTCAAACCCCGTCTTTATAATCTAGTATCTCCAATACAGTGTATTTGTATCAAAACCCCCAGCTTTTAACGTGTGAGAAAAAAAGAAACGCAGCGCAAAGAAAACAATGTATCACGGGTAGGCGTCGCTGCGGGAGCGCGCAGCGATCCGTGCACGCCGGGCTCCTGCTGTGGCACAAAAGCTCGGCGAAGCGAAGAGAAGAGCTCTCCCGTTTCAGCGCGCGCCGTCCCGCGGGACCACTCGGACCGAGAAGAAACTTCAATCAAACCGTGACGTCTCCAGCGGGAGCCAAACTCCGAAATCCGATCCGCGCACATCTCTCAACCCTCACACGAACTAAAGCCAAGCAGGCTGCCAAGACAAAAGCAAACTCTGGCAATACGAGTTAGTAAAGAAATCAACTCTGTGAGGACGTCTGCTCGCGGGTGCTTGGCTGTTAAACACTAAATATTTCATATTTAGCCCAAATGTTTTGTAAATTGTTTTTTATGAGATGACGAATTGATTTGTTTTGACATATGAGCAAATAAGGGGTCTATATATTGACTGCTCCAGATTTATTTCTGAAACGCAAACTAATATTCTAACCAATAGCAAAAGTTCTTATAAATACACAATATATTATAAAACGTCTAAAACCCGCGGGTATATGTATAGAGCATTACAATACGGTGCAGACATGTCACACTTTCTCCCGTGCAAATCTGAAGCTGGTCTGTCTCCAGCAGACAGGCTCCGTGGGTGAGGAGACCATGCAGGCGTGAGCTGGGGGTCCCGACAGGGCGAGTGGACGAAATAACCGCTTCGTGCCAGTTCGTATACAAACACTTTCATCTGTAATTGCATCAACAAAACAGAGATTAAGAACAAAAATAAGTGCATGTGTAGAAATATAGTGCGGGTCTAAAAACTCTTAAACCGCTATCCGGAAGCTTCGATTATGTTGTATTGAACAGATTGGAACAAATAATGAGCAGACTGTCGGCTTTTATATAACATTAAATCTGTCATTAGTTCCACTCTATAAAGTTTGCGATGTTTGATTTGCTACAAAGTAAAAGTCTTATTCAGTGTAATGCCTCGGTGTGTGCGTGTACTCACGCGAATTAAAGTTCCAATTAGAAGCAAAACGGGTTTCGTGATTTCCTATTTTTCACATTTAAGGGCAACAAAGAACTTCTCACTGTCTAGTTCTTCAGAGGAATATATAGACCTACACGAAATAACCCAAAAATATATAGACTGCTACATTGATCTAAACAACCTATACATATAATATGAAGCACTCTTTTAAGATCCAATTCAAAAACATCTACAGCCAAATGTTGGCAATCCGTAACGAGCTGTTGTGGAACTACTTAAGAACACGTTAAGAGTGCATGCAGCAATACGCGTCAGATTGAAATGCACTTTTAAAATTGACAAGTGTGATTGAGTCAAGCTAAAACACTGGATGCCAAAAAATCCGCGGTAGCCGTTCAGGCAAGCCTATGAAAATATGGATGGATCCAGGGCTTTCTTTCCGATACGCTTTGACATGTTTGATTAATAGCGTCCACAGCGCTTTAATTATGCAGAGTAGCACGTCGCAAGCATTTAGAAAGAGACTCCTGTGAAAAATGAACCCACGGTTTTGACAAAGCAGGCCAGTATCTAGGGCCTAAATTTGCCTCGGCATAACCAACAACGTATTTTCACTTTAGAAAAACTATTTTATTTCTGTTTTGTCTAAACTCTTTAAAAAATATATATAACAGCGTTTTATCACGGGTGATTTAACCAACACTCATCTAGTAAACCTAGATAAACTTGGGATTAGGTGTCTTATACAAGGCACAGTGATAATGCTTCATTGATGGTGGGAATTAAACCTACAAACTTCCCGATACCATCAGAGCTCTTTAACAGCTTGGATTCAACCCTGGTGTTTTCCTACAAAGCAAGCATCAGGGCGCGACAACCCAGCAATGCCTGTTATTAGAAAACCGCACAGTCTGCGTGACATAGTGAGTGAAATATTTGAAGTGGGGAAAAAAATAACGTCAATACGGATCTAATTAATGTCCAAACGGTTTCTCAAACTTCAAAGCTCTATGATTATACACACAACTGTCAGTGTCTGCACTTAGTAGGGACCGGCCAAGTCACTTCCTCCTGTCCCGGACACAACCCCACAGCGCAAGAAGGTCAAGAAGTGTCTCGTCAACATACGTGGCTTAACAAAAGGAGGACTAACAGCGTCTCCACAAAGCGCTCATACTGAGGACCACCTCGCGTCAATATCAAGCACAGGCTCCACGATAAACATTTCATTAATAAGCGTCTTCTGTCCATAACGTTTCCTTGGAGTCCTCTCGCAAAGCTCACTGAAAAAAGAAAGAAATGGAGGTGACCTCCAAACGTGTGATATATACTTGTTTGGAGGTCACGTCCAGTTCTTGTTTTCTAGGAGCTTTGCAAGGGACCGAAAAGGATCGTTTTCGGCAATTTTCATAAGGTTAACAACAGTCATATAAAAGGGCGAGGCTTGCGAAATCAATAGCTTGCGCGGTGTATCCCGATCGGAAAAAGAAAGTCCACGCGCCGCCGCGAGCGAGCGCGCGCTGCCGTCTTATTTCTCAACACGAAAAAAATGAACACACGTGAATTTCACAGAAACCAACAGTTCCACAAATCTATGATTTGATTTCGCTATGAATGGGTTGTGATGCACTATAAAAAAGGTCAGCTACTAAAAAGGAAAGTCCCGTAATCTAATATGGGAAATGGTTCGTTAGCTAGTAAAGACAGTCCTCGGACTGACAGAAAAACTAGATCATATAGATTTATAAGATGAAAAGCAATATCTGAAATGAAGATGCATACACAAACCCCCAGCAAGAAATGTCAACAACATCGCCGCAAGCGCGACACCAGTCAGCCCAGAGACAAAATGTTGAGAACTTATCAGCAAACACAAGGTATACACCAAAATGTCAAACATGTTAAAACACGAGTCTATATGCGAAGGTTCATAGTTTAAAATAGTTTTAGGTATCACAAACAAACCCCTCTTTAGCTTTGCCAAAGGTCCGCACGGAACTGATCGGACGCATTTGCCTACACTGGACATGTAACGTTAACGGAACAAACATAAGCAGATAAGACATGGAAAACAGCAATAATAACCATTAAACGTCCTTACCTGAATGTAGCGATGCTTGTTGTTCATCGAGTCTCACGGAAAGTATGGGGTTTCCTCTTTAAATGCAAGTTTTCACTCTTTTAGTTTTTAAGATATGCAAAGATTCCCGTTAAAACAAAAGAGGATCAGATGCTCCAGTTGAAAGCTGCATTACTATGTAGCCTATATACCTCAGGTCAATCTACTAACCCTGGGTTTCTTTTTTCAAAGAAAGTCCTTCAGAAGTTCAAAGTATCTCCGGACTTGCCGAATACGAATATCCACTCCTGGAAAAACTGTGAACACGAAAAGGAGCTCCACATACATCCATGCAAAAGCAGTCGAACGTAATTCCTTTGATTCACAAGAGGACGGCGGCTTCGACACGAATCACGTGGACACACAGGTGGCGAAAAATCCCCGGGGCTCTGGTTGAACTGAGACTCAGTCTGCTATATGACGCCTCGCAGCGCCATGTTGAGCACAGGCGAGACAACGAGCGATCGCGAGCCACGCCGCGAGAACGGCAGCAGTGTGTTTGCTCGTGTGTGCACGGACCGGTCCTCACACGCACATTTACGGACCACTGGCCAACAAAACCGCCACACGAACTCCCCTTTCACTCTTTAATTTAACGGACCGATCGCGGAAAAATGTCCGTCTCTTTGTCCCGGTTCCGATACGCGATATCCCTGGCGCGCGGAGTGCTTTGCGCAACTGCTGCTTGTGTGTGTGCGTCTCTCCGTAAGCGCGTGCAGCGGGGAATGAAAGCTGAGCGCAAGACGCCTGTCTCTCCCTCTCTAGCTCTCTCTCTCTCTCTCTCTCTCTCTTACCCAGAAGGCCAGTCGGGGGAACAACCGCAATTACCATAAACCCAGTAGGCTGCGCTCCCTCTGTACGACTCGACGCGCCCGTGTACAGGGAGAGGGGGTGCTTCGCACAGCGTACGGGCTCCGTAAACAAAATTAATCGGCAGTGCCGCTGAGAGGCTTCTGGAAACCACAAAACGGATTTTTGGGCTTATATTATAAAGAGAGAAGTAGGTGGTAGGTGGATTTATAGGGTGTTTTAAACTTTATAGATGGCTTATATCGATATAACCTAAATGTGACTTATGTCATCAGAACAAATTTGTATCTTAAAGTTTCTAAATATAATTGATCAAGCATTAATATAATATAAAACAGAACGCTTTAAACACATTAATCCCTCGTTCACTTTTTGGAGCATGAAAACGTATAAAATGGATGAAGTTCTTTACTGTTTTGTATCGCAGGTCATTGTGGTTGCATGTTTTTTGTCAAAAAGTCTAAATTAATTAGGTATTGGAATGTGATCAGAAATTCACTTGCATTAAAAAAGTTTTTAAAACATGACAGACTTTGCTAGGGCCTATATTTATAAAACTGAAGCCAAAGTTTTATTTAAAATGACCCTGTCATGTTCAATTTTAGGCTAAATGCCACATTAATGGATAAACTGTATTAAAATGTTCAATGAAAGTTTTCACAAGAAAACGTTCTTAGTGCAACATTGTTTAAAGATGAAAAATAAGAACGTTTTTGTAAACCTGGGAACAAAATTACTCGAACGTTCAATAACTATTTATCATATTCAACAACCAGGCTACTGAAATGATTAGCCTAATAATCAAAGCTCATAGCAAGTTCCTAGAATCTAAATTTTAATGTTTGAAACATTCCATTTTTACAGCATTTAGAACGTTTTAGAACATTAATATGTTAGCTATGATGACGTATATTACATTTAAATAAGAACTAGTTTAAGTAGAACATTCGTAAATATGACTGGTGTTTGTGACCGCTCTGCGCGAGAGGCTGTTTTTCACGCGCATAGAAGAGGAGCAGGATAATCGCGCGAGCTGCGTGTGTAACAGGATTGCTCGGGGCTTTGACGGAGGATGTATTGGCCACCGCCTGACGAGTGAACCCTTCCCCCACACGCAAGCATCATCCCCGGGGGAGGCGACCTGGAGGTCACAGCGCTGGGGAACGCGCTTAAAGAGCTCGGGAACGTGCTCAGAGTCCTATATTCACAGATCACAGGCGAACGATTGGTGTTTGAACTAATCGGGAATGGACATATAGTGTAATGTAGAAGTCTCGTATAAATTGTAAAAGCAGACTTTAGTTTATGTATAACAGTATAACATAATCCCAAATGAACATTTTAATCAATTTTGTATCTAGAGAGATGACATGATCCATGCAGAAATGTTTTAAAGTCTGATTAAAATCTGTATCATTTGCATGATTTTGTCTAACTACGTTGGTGATTTTGTCAAATAAAGGTCCAGCTGTACTGTGGCATGTTTTGGATGTCCATTTTGAATTCTTACTTTAGAAAATCTAAATAAAGTACGTTAATAAGTTCTTCTCAGTCTTATAGATCTGGGTCTCTCAAGTAATGCATAGGCTTAATATTGTAGTATAAAATCATGTCCAACTAATATCCAACTAGAATTAACCAGTACAAAAGCGACCCAAATTCAATCAAAACAGACACTATTTGAAGACTATAACATTTAAAATTCTAAAGAGATAATAAAAGACAAAGATAATGTTATCTACTGATAAGAAAGAGACAGTGCATCTTTGAGAGAAACGCTCAAATATGTGAGAATATATGGGATTATGAATATATTGAGTTGATGTTTTCAGAGATTGGGCTGGACATACATATTTAAACAACGGCCACTCCCGAATCTCCTAAAATGGATCCCGAAATAAACAGGCCATTAGGCCTAATTTAACAAGGCCAGGGCCTTATAGGATATTATAATTCTTCAGCTGACACAAACGCTCCCCATTCATTCAAATCTAAATAAATAAGAGGCGAGTGTGGTGGGCTTTTGTATTGTTGTTTAATCTGATCTCTTCAAGGCCGCCCCTACCTTCCCCCATGCATGCATGGGGTCTCTCTCATCCCCCGTCCCACCCTCTTCAACTCTCCATTGTGTTCAGTGCCCGGGGCGCTGTGCTTCGCGTTTTCTCGTGGAATAAAGAGACAGAGGAGTGATGGCCATCAGCGCCGGTGTTAATGTCCGCTCATCGAGACATCGTCACTTGCAGGAGTGATCCGTCATTAAACCTTTCAGAGCAGAGTCACCGTCTGCACTTCAGAAAACAGTAGAATAACTGCTCCAGAAATACTTAATATGTGCCTCGCTCTCTCTCTCTCTCTCTCTCTCTCTCTCTCTCTCTCTCTCTCTCTCTCTCTCTCTCTCTCTCTATCAAAGTCATAGCTTGATTGGTCAATAAATAAAAAATAAAATAAGTGAAATAAAGATAAAAGCGCTGCATTGCTTTAAGTTAGGCATATTCAAAATAAATTAAATAAAAAATCGATGAAAAAAATACAAAATGCAAGAATGACTGGAAAAATAAAAAAGGCTGAAATGGTTGAAAATAGTCTTGTCGACCAATTAAATTTGCACATGTTTTAATAATAATAATATTTGTAATAAAAATGTATAATTATATGTGTGTGTGTGTGTGTGTGTGTGTGTGTGTGTGTGTGTGTGTGTGTGTGTGTGTGTGTGTGTGTGTGTGTGTGTGTGTGTGTGTGTGTGTGTGTGTGTAATTAACTAAATTAATTACAAAAAACACGCAAAATTATTAAATAAATAAATTAGATTTTTATTGGCATACATGGCCTGGTACAATGTTTTATTATAACTTAAATACATACAATTTTACTTGTATTATTCTCATCAGTATTATTATTAATAATAATACAAAAACAATTCATTAAAAAAACGTATTAAAAGGTCGAAATTATCAAAAAACAAGTGCTGACATACATACCTTGGTACAATGTTTTATTATTGTAACTTTAAAATAAACAGTAAGTTATTCAAGAATTGGCTTTTTTAATCAAATTTCTAATAATAATTATAATAATAATCATACATTTTGTCTTCTCTACAGGCACCCATTTTATTGTTATTTTTTATATATATTTATTAAAAGGTACATCTTCACATAGAATAAACCTGAAACCACATTTAAAATATTTATGATTCATAGATAATTATAATAAGTAGTATTATATTTATCTAATAATATCTTGTACTTGTCTATGTACTGAATAACTGACATGCTCAGACGGACGACGCGGAGCTCAGGCAGACCCTCTCAGGGTCATCGTGTCGGCAGTGTCCCGTTGGGTGGACCGATGGCTGGGTCAGTCTAATTGTCTGCTATTGAATTACCTAATGACATGTGAAAATCAGAGGAGGCGTGTCACGGGGTCGCGCTCATCGCGCTCCAGTCCCGCTGCTCAGTCACGCGCTCCAGTCCCGCTGCTCAGGGCGAGAACGCACCTAGAACAAGACACTGTGCGGGTCTGCGGGACGAAATCAAGACACGGGAAACAGTGCTTCTGAAACGATCCTGTTCAATGGATTATGCTGTGGGTGATTTTATGATGTTTGTTATTGACTAAAAGACCAAAGCAAATGGTGTGTATGTGCGTTTTGAACGTATATTAGAAAGATAATTGCAGTTTAACAAGCTAAACTCTATCTTACACCAGCATTTTGCTAATTATTTTACTATTATAGTTATACAAAATCTATGTTGATATGGTTTATTTATGCATGCAGCATTTATGACTTTAACTGAAAGAGCATGCATAAAATGTGTACTCTGAAATAAAAATAAAAGTGTTGAAAATGTTACAAAGTGGTGTCGCAAGACCTAAAACACACACGTTCTTAGTGTCAATTTCAATGTTTTTGATGGAAATATATAAAATAGTGCATCAACTCTCTATTGCCTTTTTAAAGTAAGATACCATGATTTTGTCATATGCAAGTGCCCTCTATGATTTAATAACCAAACATATTCTCAACGTCTGATTCATCATAGTCTGATTATGACTCACCAATATATGTTTTTTATATAAATAAATAAATATCATGCATGCAGCCTTTTTACTTCTATTCCAACCCAGACTTTATTTTCAACGCATTACTCGTTGACTTCCTTTGAAATGTCATGAGTCGTATAAGGCTTCTCGGCCGAGCATATGGCGATGGTCTGCGTTATACACGTGAGGGTAATCTCCGGCGCTCAGTGACGGAACAAGAGCTCCTCCACGTGGATAGTGAGGATATTACAAGAAATCAGCAAGCTCGGAGAGGACGATCCACGAACAACACCTCAGATTGTAGTCTAATAGCTCAAAACAAGAAATGTATGAAATTCTATGACCTAGTTTAACTTCAGTAGTGTTTTTTTATCCTGGCTTTTGAGTTGTAGCAGTAGATGTAATCAAAGTGTATTTATGCTCCAATTATACAGAATTATTATCAACTAGCCAGTTATTAAAGTATTTCATCATAAATTAGACATTGAAGTTAGATGCATATGAATTTCATGCGGATAAAAACGAGAGATAGACAATCTTTATAATGGCACATAACAGACAAATGTACTACTCGGAGATAATTTCTCAAAACACTACTTATAAAAACTATTTTTTGTCTACTTTTGATTCATCTTAACTATTAGTATGTTGTTAATCAACAGTACAAAGCATTGAGCATACTTTTATTCCTCACAGCCTCGTTTTCATTCCTGTCAGAAATTACATTTGGTATGTACTACAAGCTAAGAGATGTAAAGGAAATGTAAACTTGGGCTATAAAAACTGCTATAAAATCATGTTTATAGTTAAAAGAACGGTAAAAATGAAGTCACACAGACTAAATGCTTAACGTTTTTCTCAATTGCTTTGGCTCAATTCTCAAATGATTTTTTTAAACAATAAGTTCAGATCTCTGAACAATTAGCTTCTTGTTCATATCAGATTGGAATTTCTTATTGATTTGCTCAAAATGCAAATGCTTTGGCACATGTGTGCAAACAGGAAGTGCAATTGTCTGCCGTTTGCACAATAACTAAATGCATATGAGTCGTTTCTCACTTAAACTGTCAAACTCTTCACAACTTCTCAATCATTTTTCATCATGTAAGCCTTCACATTCAAAACAATCCATTCAATCATCAAAAACTCATATACATGCATGGATATAAGTATCGCTTTTTATTAATCTTCTTTCTTACTGCTTGTTTCACTTCTGTTTTAGTTTTATAACCAATTCTTACTATGTGTAAGTTGTTGTTTGTTAGCATGTGTTTTTGACAGTGTTCTTTCTTTAGGATTACTGATAAACTACTGCCGTTTGATTTGTTATCTATTTTCATTTTAGATAAATTATGTATGAATTAATTATGTCTTTATAGGTATTTTCTTTAGTTTTAGTTTGAATACATTTTATTTATTTTAGTAACGTTACTTCAACATACTACATGGAAATTAAATAACATATACTCATACCTTTTGTTGTTTTAATATTTTGAATTGTTTTTAGCTTTATTTTTTGTTTTCATTTAAATGTTTAGTTTTGAAATGTTGTTGAATGCATTTGTCATTTTATTTAATTTCTCAATTTTCTTAAATGTGTATATATAGTATTTATAGTTTTAATTTATAGTTTTAGAAACTTTTTCTTATTTGTAAGTCTGAATGACTAAAAAGTCAAAGTAAAAGTATATTCCATACATATCTGTCATTGACATTGTTTGTAATGCCTGCTAAATTGGCAAATTACCTCTAATTTGCAATAAAATGTGAATCAACCATTCAAGCATTTAACCAATCAGGTTTGGGAGCATATACATGTAGATCATAGAGCACATGATCAGATGTCTCTGTTGATGTCATGAATGCTGCACGTGAGGACATCACATCTGATCATTGCAGGGGATGGTGCGGCATTCAAGGAGATGTTTCCCCGGTGCATGGCAATGGAAAACATCAGATGTGATGTCGATTCAAATCTTTGGCCTGACCAACAAGAGCGACAGGATGTCCACAGAGAATAATTTTTTTTCATGGATATTTTTGTGTATTTTTTGTGCATTTGTGGTAACATGAAATGTACAATCAATCAATCAATCAAACTTTTATTACAGACTCAATGTCTACATTTAAAAAAGACAATAAACAACATAACCCATAGGATCTATCGCAAACATAAAGAGTTACAAAATACAGGAGTACCAGTGTCTGCACAGCTTTGACTGATACCGGGAAGTACTAACCCTTATATTTGATAAACCCACAATAATTTCATTTTTAGAAGCATTAAGCAGACACATAAATCTATGCATAAGATTTCTTAGCAGTGCTTTAAAAGTGATTACTCTTACACACAAATATTTCACTTGCACTAGGTATCCTTAGTAAGATTCTCACATTTATTTTATTTTAATTAAGAGTGATTAAATGAAGTTTAAAAGTCCCGCAGTGACAGTCGAAGCGCTCCAGGAACAGAAGTAGTGACGTGATGACGCACGACGTTAGGTCCGCGTCATGTGACCGGTTTGCAAGGAAGCCAGTCCGTCAGAACAATCCTTCCGAGATGAATCGAGCAATTATTAACACGGTGTTTGCGCTTTTAAGCCTTTTATCAGGTAAATCGACATTGTAATGTATCTTTTAAAAGTACGTGGTTTTATTTTGCCAGGTCGGAGTGTTTTTTTAGCGTTTTTTTAATGAATGGCGACTGCAGTGAGATGCCATAATCCGCAGTCATGTTAATCGATCCAGTTTCTCTCGTTTATATAATTACATGAATTTAATCCAAATACTTTGTGTATTTGCTACGATGTTGTGTTTATGTTGATTTATGCTGTGAAATACAAACGGGTTTGCTATTAAATGTTGATAGTGAATGAGGAAGCCCTAGCAAGTCATGTGACAGTCATGGTTCATTTTTATTTTTTATCCTAACTTACGTTGTTGATCATAATTATGGTTATGATAGTATTATTATGATTTTTAAACTGGTCATTGTGTTAGGAAAGGGCTTTTCAGTTTTTTTAGATGCCAAAATATGATCATTTTGGTCCGACTTAAAATTTGAAGGGCAGTTATATATTTTTATGTAACAGTTACGTTACTTTTAAATTCCCAATTTATACAGTAAGAGAATTAATATTATAAAAATGCGATATTATTTGGAAAATATTTAGTTTTTGTTACGTTACATATATTTAGCTTTTTTACTGCTCTACTATAAGATGGCATTGTTATGTTTATATATTTGTGTGTATATATATACATATATACACAGAAGTTAACATTTTAAGTGGATCAAACCCTTTCATCAAAGTTGTCCTAAAACCAAAACAATACTTTAATTACATTATTTGATCCACTTCAAATGTTGCCTACTATATGTGTGTGTGTGTGTGTGTGTGTGTGTGTGTGTATATGTGTGTGTGTGTGTGTGTGTGTATATGTATATGTATGTGTGTGTGTATATGTATATGTATATATTTATGTGTGTATATTTATATATCATTTTTATTTTAATCTCATTTGTATTTACTTCGTTAAATCCTATTTTTATTATTATTTAATTTACCTGTTTTATACAGTTTTTTTGTAAACCTTTCTAGGGACCTCGAAATGTCTGAATGTCATCGCATTAGACTTTGAAATGTTAAAGCAAGTGTCATTTATTCCAAAGAAAGATTGTGCGAATATCAGCATTATTTTCGGTGCTATTCTTCCATCAGGTGTTTTGGGCGACAGTTTGACTGTTCTGCGCAGCCCGTCATACGTGAGATTCAAGGATGGACAATGGCCCATATCAGGAGAAAAGATCCCTGATTTAGTCGCCCTGACCATGGGCTTCTCCATCCGTGAGGTATAACATCTATTTAATCGTGTAACGCTCCTGTGATGTCTTCATGTAAACTCTGTTGTAAGCTTGTGGTTTTGTTTGCAGGATCTTGATTGGCCAGGCCTGGCTGCTGGCTCGCTCTTCCAACGGCCGCGAGCAAACGCTCTGATCGTCGTGCGCGGCTTGGACACCCTCGACTTTCTGAAAAACATTTCGTCCTACCCTCTCGAAAATGTGAGTGACACATTCTCATGTGCATGAGTTATTTTAGGTTCTGTGGTGCATGAATGCAAAAGTTGGTCATTGTCTCTGGCTCTTTCTTGCTTTTATGTCTTTGATTCAATGCGTAGGTTGTGATTTTAACCTTTAAATGAATGAGTGAAGTTAAATAAGTCCCTGTTAACCCTGAAAACAGAAAAAAAAAGTTTCAACAGCTAATTTGTAAGTTTCAGGATTGAGTCATGTAGTTTCCTTGCTGGACTTCCCTTACTTTGCATCATGAGACTGAGGGCACTGCTTTGTCTATCTGTCTCTGTCTGTCTGGTTTCAGCCGGTTCCGTTCACTCTGGATAGTGTGGCAAACACGGTGCACACTCTGTTTGCTGACAGCACCCCTGTGGTCTTGCAGCTCGCCCCCAGTGAGGAGGTATGACCTCAGTGAATCTCTGGCACGTTATGACTCACTAACCACATAAGTGATGCCTGCAAACACAAAGAGCTCTGCAGATAAAGATGCATGTGAGACGCTTAAAATCTGATGCAGTTAAAGTTGAAATGAGACCTATTGTAAAGAATATTTAATTGGACTGACTTGTTTTTAATACTGAAAAATTTATATTTTTATCCAGTGTTAAGTTAAAAGTTTGTTTGAATTATTGTTCTTTTATCTTATTTGTCTTGTCTTTTTTAAATTGTCATATGTGCCGATACAGCGCTAAAAATAAAAAACTTGCTGTTACTATATTAATAAAAAAAAAAAGTTTAAATAATGTTGTTTATAATTAGTAAAGTAAATACTAAATTAAAATTTTCACAAAGTCATAAATGATGTTAATGGAATATGTATTGAACCTAGAACGTTCATTTAATATGTGTCTGATATAAAGAAATGTCTTGATTGTGTGTTTCAGAGGCTGTATATGATGGGAATGGCCAACACTGTTTTTGAGGACCTGCCCGTGACTCTGCAACAGATCCGTGGACGTCTGTCCCAGGACGGATCTGTCCTCACGTCCCTTCCTCTGATTTCTCTCAGCCGTAATAACGAGGTGAATACTCAAGGTGTTGAGATTTAGGGATGGGCATTTTTGATCGTCGATAAGTTTCAAATACGAGGGCGGGGGGGTGAGGGATGGAAAATATCTGAAGACTTTTATGAAAATGAATGTTAAAAATATGACATGAGAACCTGTCTATGAGCACATGGATAGAACACTATTACATTATGATTATGATCCAGCAATCTTATTAAAAAAAGAGGTATCTAGAAAGGAATAGCTGAAGAGTGAAGCCTGTTCTATGACACATTCTATGATATTAATCAGATAACTTAGATAACATAAACATAACATTACAACTTGTATCTGCACAAAAGGATGCATATGCCAGTGAACTTTCAGTTACGCACAATAGAGAGCGAGAGCGCGTGATGCACTTTCCTAAACGGCGCGCTGAAACAGACTAGGACAGAATTTACCATAGACTAGATGTATATAAACTTCTCATTATAATGCTATGTATATGACAGATTTGTGCTATATTTTCATCTGCATTATCAAGTGATTCGTGAAATCATGTTTTTGAAGACATGAAGTATGAAAACAATTTTAATTGAAGTATGTCTAAATAACAAATATGACAAAAAAAGCACTGCTGAATTATTATTATTATTATAACATCACTATTAAAAAAAAACAGAAACATCTAAAAGCAATATATGACCGTCTCAAATAACTCAATATCAGGCATTGCATTTGAGTATGAAATTAAACACTGGTAATGCAGCACATTCAGCATGTTAATATATTAATATTGTATGTAGCTAACCCAGACATTAGAGCTGGGCGGTATACCGGTTCATACCGAATACCGGTGTTTATTTTTCTTACGATATTAATTTTTTAAATACCGCAATACCGGTGTCATTTAAATAACGTTTGAAACGCGACACTGTTAGAGAGGGCTCTCTTTTCACTGTTGCATTTTGGCGAGGATATAGCTGTATGTGTTACTAAGCGTGAACGTTAAGAAACTGAAGCACTAGTAGAATGTGAAGAGAGAAGAAGTCATCCACAACAAATATCCACCGTCCGCTGCGTCAGCTCCCGCGTCTCTCACAAACTAAAGTTCTCTGTCGATAGGACGGATTCCCGTCAATTGCAGGGTTCCCGCCTTCTTAAATTCACTTTTCATCATTTTAAGACCCTAAATACGCTTACATTTCTCAAATAGTGTTATAAATGTCTTGATTTTAGCTTGAATAGGTCTTAAATGAAGGAAAGACGAGGCAGTCGTTGGCCTAATGGATAGAGAGTTGGACTTGAAACCCGAGGTAACCCAAGGTTGTGGGTTCGAATCCCGGCTCCGGCAGGAAGTCCACGACTGCTCCCCGGGCGCTGCACAGTCGGCTGCCCACTGCTCCAAGTGTGTACACTTGGATGGGTTAAATGCAGAGAACACATTTCACTCCTCATTATACTCTGTATAATTGTGTATGTGACAAATAAAGCTCATCCGAGCTTAATTTGTATTGTATTGTATTGTATTTGTGTATTCAGTCTGTTGAGGGGGATGTGATCAAAGCCTGGAGTGGATTAAAGCACGTTCCTCTCTCTGCTCTAAGAGTTCTGTAATCACTCCGCTCTGGATCCACTCCGGGTTTTACATTCCCGCTCACGGAGAAACTGCTCACTGTTGTTCTGCGGAACACCAAAAATCATCCCCGCCTCGGCAAACTATGTTGTGAACACCAAACACTGAATGACGCCACTCGCATCATTCAGTCGGGTTCTTAGCAGAGAACACCGACCAGAACTTGAATTTCGGCGCGGGATTGCGGCTATTAATAATAATTATACTCATTCCCACAGGTTCCGACAGAATGCATCACATTTGCATGTGCTTTTGATTCTTGAGCTCACTCATGCGCTCTTAATTTCTGTGCGCCCACAGATCGCGATCAGGAGACAGCTTTTAATAATTATAAGGGAAGTTTGCAAATGTGATATATTGATTTAATACAAAAGATCAATAAACAAGTACTGCATGATTTTGTTCTATTTCATCAACGAAAATAGTTCAAAATAAAGTAACAGCTGAGCATCTCTAAAAGCAAATGTATATGTAAAACATTAATGTCCACATTAATCTATGAATGTAATTGCACTCATGCCACCTCTGAGCCTCATTAAACGTCTGAAAATGTACCTACAAGAACACTTTTGTGTTCTTCTGTGCCAAATTATACAAATTTTTTTTTATTAATACTAATTTCATGATTGGTAACTTATTTTTCGTATTGTACTTATTATATATTTTTAAATATACATTTTAAAAAGCTTATAAACATATTTTTTTTAATTTGAAGTAGATGTAAATGATGCTATTGCAAAGGTAAAAATAAAATACCCCTGTAAGTCACTTTAAGGAGTCAAATGTCACCTCGTATTCGGAAGGCAAATTTTTTTATCAGAATTTTTTTTTATTGATCAGAAGGTACTCCTAAATGTTTTTAATTAGGAGGACAAGCGCTCCTAATTACAAGAAAAACACCGCTCTTAAACTGTGTGTGTGAATGTAGCCGTATGGCTGTGGAATGGGGTTTGGCCGAGGAAATATTTTCAGTCAAAATATTTTTTTTTGCTTTAACCCCTGTATTTAGTGTGGACTTTTTCTACAATATTCACTCATCATGACACTAAAATATGGCATTCGAAGTCAATCAACTAGAGTTTTTCCTCAGTCAGTAGAAAATGTGGTTAACACCCGGCCATGCATGAAAAAAAAAAATACCGTCATATACCGTGAAACCGGTAAAATTAAGAAAAATACCGTGATATAAATTTTTGGTCATACCGCCCAGCTCTACCAGACATCACTGACTTCAAAGCCATGCTTCTCTCTCTTCTCACTGGACCGCAGGCAGTTTGCCGCCCAAAGTGCTGCTATAACCAATCAGAAATGTTTTTTTATTTTTACACAATCATTGTTTTCATGATCGATCATCGCTGTCACGGCCGAGTACTCGATCTAACTAATCCCTGTTGCACATTTCTAGTTGAGATCTACTTTGTCCATAGATGTCAAATAACTAATTAAAATTGTATTTATTTGTCGGCACCGATAGCCTTGTGGGCCGCGTGCTGTCATATAGTATCATTGTGCTACTTGTGTCCCGAGTTCAAATCCAGACTCAAGGACCTTTCCTGATCCTGCAACCCTCTCTTCTTTCCCACTCCGCTTCCTGTCACTTCAACACTGTCCTATACTAATAAAGTAAAAAAAAAAACGATACAAATACATTTCTAACAAAAAATGATCTATCTCTCTATCATTTATTTATTAGTGTTTACAGTACACACACGTTATACAGACATGGACTAACAGTTTCTGAAGCACTTTTTCGGTCATGGAAGGAAGTGGCTTCTGCCTTGCTGAAAGTATTGACATGTGAAAGTAGTTGTTACAGATAGAAACCATTGTTCAGTAGATGCATGTTGGTTTTTGTTTCCACCCTAAACTAAGCGTTGGTCTAAATATACTGGTTTTAATGTGTCTATGTGGTGGTCTGTGTTTTTCAGGCTGATCTTCTGTTTCTGTCTGAGGTTCAGGTGCTGTATGACATCTCAGCTCTGGTGAGTCCCTCTGTCTGCTCTGAACCCATACACTTTACTTTATGACAGTTTGTCCCATATAAATAAGTCATGCAAGATTTTATGGTGCATCTCAATAAATTAGAATGTCGTGGAAAAGTTCATTTATTTCAGTAATTCAACCCAAATTGAGAAACTCGTGTATTAAATAAATTCAATGCACACAGACTGAAGTAGTTTAAGTCTTTGGTTCTTTTAATTGTGATGATTTTGGCTCACATTTAACAAAAACCCACCAATTCACTATCTTAACAAATTAGAATATAGTGACATGCCAATCAGCTAATCAACTCAAAACACCTGCAAATGTTTCCTTAGCCTTCAAAATGGTCTCTCAGTTTGGTTCACTAGGCTACACAATCATGGGGAAGACTGCTGATCTGACAGTTGTCCAGAAGACAATCATTGACACCCTTCACAAGGAGGGTAAGCCACAAACATTCATTACCAAAGAAGCTGGCTGTTCACAGAGTGCTGTATCCAAGCATGTTAACAGAAAGTTGAGTGGAAGGAAAAAGATGCACAACCAACCGAGAGAACCGCAGCCTTATGAGGATTGTCAAGCAAAATCGATTCAAGAATTTGGGTGAACTTCACAAGGAATGGACTGAGGCTGGGGTCAAGGCATCAAGAGCACCACACACAGACGTGTCGAGGAATTTGGCTACAGTTGTCGTCAGAGGCGTCTTACCTGGGCTAAGGAGAAGAAGAACTGGACTGTTGCCCAGTGGTCCAAAGTCCTCTTTTCAGATGAGAGCAAGTTTTGTATTTAATTTGGAAACCAAGGTCTTAGAGTCTGGAGGAAGGGTGGAGAAGCTCATAGCCCAAGTTGCTTGAAGTCCAGTGTTAAGTTTCCACAGTCTGTGATGATTTGGGATGCAATGTCATCTGCTGGTGTTGGTCCATTGTCACTGCACCCGTTTACCAAGAAATTTTGGAGAACTTCATGCTTCCTTCTGCTGACCAGCTTTTTAAAGATGCTGAT
Organism: Oxygymnocypris stewartii; assembly: GCA_003573665.1. Taxonomy (NCBI): domain Eukaryota; kingdom Metazoa; phylum Chordata; class Actinopteri; order Cypriniformes; family Cyprinidae; genus Oxygymnocypris; species Oxygymnocypris stewartii. The sequence continues at coordinate 1,518,391 of QVTF01006346.1, forward strand.
TTCATTTTCCAGCAGGATTTGGCACCTGCCCACGCTGCCAAAAGCACCAAAAGTTGGTTTAATGACCATGAGAGAATATATGGGGTATTATCAAGAGGAAAATGAGAAACAAGAGACCAAAAAATGCTGATGAGCAGAAGGCCACTGTCAAAGAAACCTGGGCTTCCATACCACCTCAGCAGTGCTACAGACTGATCACCTCCACGCCACGCCGAATTGAGACTGTAATTAAAGAAAAAGGAGCCCCTTCCAAGTATTGAGTACATATACAGTAAATGTACATACTTTCCAGAAGGCCAACATTTCACTAAAAATGTTTTTTTTTTATTGGTCTTATGAAGTATTCTAATTTGTTGAGAGTGAATTGGTGTTTTTTTAAACTACTTCAGTCTGTGTGCATTGAATTTATTTAATACATGAGTTTCACAATTTGAGTTGAATTACTGAAATAAATGGACTTTTCCACGACATTCTAATTTATTGAGATGCACCTGTAGTTCATAAATATATATATTTTTTAATCTATTTTGGGGGAAATTAAAACAAAAAATCTCTTTAATCCGCTGAAATTACTGTGGCAACTTTTTAAAAACAAAGTGAATTGTCCTTTTTCTCTGATAATTAACTCTCTCGATTCTGTGTTTTTGAAGTATTTCTCTGTGTTTGCTACAGTTGCAGAAACACAAGCATCTGGCTAAAGACCCGGCTCCTGACCTGTACTCTCTAGAGCTCGCGGGGTTGGAGGAGATCGTCCGTCGTTATGGTACAGACTCTCCTCAGTACGCCGACGCTACCAGGATCCTGACGTCTGCTCTGCAGAAGGTATGGAGACTGTGCTGCATTATTATACTTCACTAAAACATTCACTTTCTATTATTTAAAATAAGATTGAACTGATATAAAAAAAAAAACTTTCACTTGATGAACTAAAATAACTAAAACTACAAAAAAAACTTAAGAACTAATAAAAACAATAGTTACTAAACTAAAATGAAAATCAAACTGGAAGTGTAAAAATAAAAACTACTTCTAAATATTAGTAACTCATATATTGTAGTGTCCTATAGGATCTGATACTAAGATAACACGGCTGTGCTGGCCTCTTGTTTACTGGTCTCTAATACAACAGTACATTCATTTTACTGTAGTTTTATTATAAGTATTTTATTTTCAAATACATTAGTGTAACATTAATGTAAATACAGTTTGATGTTGTGTTTGTGTGTAAAATATGATATGATATTGTGTTCGCAGTGTATAATAGATAGTAGTGTGTTGTAAATGATCACAATAAATATAACAATTACAGAATTTGAAAAAAAAATTGCAAGCAAAATGTATACTTTTTTGCTAAATGTTCTGCTAGAAATGAGGAAGACTAGCTGTTATTTTATAGCCTTAGGACAATTAAGATTTATTTATTTTTGCATTAAGGCATATTTAGTCAAAAAAAGAAAATATGATTTATTTTTTTACTTATTTTTAGCTGAAAAATGGCACAATTTTACTGTGTATTAATGTAACAAGTTAAAATAATGTAACCCATAAAACAACAGTTTTTAGGTTATTTAGATACCTGCAAATGTCTATTTTATTGCTTTGATCATTATTGTTCATTAAATTTCATTGTTCAATAATTACATTTTCATATATATTTCTCTTCTTGGTTCCAGATATAAAATGTGTTTGTTTTTTGGCTTAGTAGTACTAAATAATAAATAAATAGTCCTGCCGTTTTTAGTAGTTTTACATTAAAATCTGTTTGTTTGTTTGTTTGTGCATGCACAAAGTTTGCAGACGATGTTGCCAACGTCTATGCAAACAACGCGGTTGTAGAAGTGGTGACGGTGAAGACGTTTGAAGCCCCTCTGACCAGGAAGTCACGCTCCATCCTTCAGATCGTAAGTTAATTGCAATACGCTTTTCTATAAGCAAACATTTCTACATCGAAAAACAACAATGTTGGATCAGGTCCACATTTTCAGCATTATTCTTATTCATCAGGGTACAAGAAGAAAGAATCGTTTCAAGACCCCTCCTGTAAGACGTTTCATGTAAATTGCATAGGCTGTAGTAGCTGGTTAGCAAGCTCTAGTGTGCGTTTATCCATTTTTTTAGAAATAGTAGCGTATAGTTTTTATCTTATCGACCCCCACCGTTTCAACCCATAACCTGTGTTTGTTCCAAAACAAAAAGATGGTTACGGTACAGTAGAAACCCCCTTTTGCTGACCTACTTCTGAATGTTGACCTTCATGTAACGCTAGCGTGTGGTTGTTTCAGAGTAACCAAGGCAGCCTCTACAACCTGGCCTACAAGTACGACTATGATTATGCCGTGATCTTTAACATTGTCCTGTGGCTGATGATCGTGTTAGCTTTAGCCGTCATCGTGATCTCATACAACCTCTGGAACATGGATCCCGGATATGACAGCATCATCTACAGGATGACCAATCAGAAGATCCGAATGGACTGATGACATCACCGCACCCCATTCCACTTTGTGTTTTGTATTTGAGTGCATTTGAATGTTTTATTTTTGATGTGTGCACAACAGAACTGCTTGTATAAATGCTTTGCATTTGTCACAATCAAACACAGATATGATTATTTATTGATGCCGGTTGATAGATGGAGAAATAAAATAGTTTGTGACGTCTCTTAATTGCTTAATCTTGTAGGTTTGCATTATGTGGATCTACCGAAGAGGAAAATCTGATGTTCGGATATAAAGAATGGAAATTTAACTCTATTTATTGTTTGTTGTTCACTTCATTGTGCTGTTTTCCTTCCTGAATACTGGATATGGTGAAATTGCTTCATTCTCATGTACATTTAATTAAATGTCATTTTCATTGAATAACTATATAGTCGAAGATAAGACATTGAGTGTGAGTTTGTTGTGAATAACTTATATGGCCATAACCAGTTATTGAACATTGGGAAGACAATCTCTAATAAAGTAGATGTAGAAATACAACTGAAGGAAATAGATCAAATTCTTGCAGGGACGTAATCATTTTGAACTGTTTTAAAATATGCACACCTTCACTCATTTATATTTCTAATATGGCGAAACGCAAAACGTTTCTTGTCTCACGTTCAGTTACAAATTCAATGAATCACGTAAATGATACCAAAACTAGGTAATATTTGAGAGATAAGTGTAATAGTTTGCACCGCTGGATATTCGTGTCAGCCGTTTAACATTTATATCATAAACAGTTGTCAAATATTACATTACAAAATTACAAAATATAACAAAGTGATCATGGATACAGATATGTAACTTGTTTTCCTCAATATATATGGTGGTTACGGCCTTGGTTGTGTAGATGTTGTTAATTCCTATGAAACATTGTGTTATACAAAATGTAGGCTAAGTGTAACCCAATTAATAGCCTAATAATAAACTCCATCCGTCTCTTAAAACAAGTTGTAATGTCTTTATGAGTCACAAGTGCATGAGTCATTGCTTTTCTGAGACATACGAGAATTGCATTGCAACAATATTGAACCCTGGATTTTTTTTACTTGTTTTTGACCTTAATACAGATGGACAACAGACATTTCGCTGTTGTTGTTTTATTTTTCAGAAACAGGAAGTAGCGCTTTTACCAATCTTCTCACATGATACAAGCATGACAAAACTTCATTCAGTGTTGCACAACACATCTCTAGACCATGTATTTCTTTGTTAGAATTTGTACCATGTTTTTCCCTTTGATTGACTAGGGAAAGTGGTTTTGTAACCTAGTCTGATGGTTTTTGATGTGTTTTAGGTACTTGTCAGCTGGTCCTATTTGGGAGACTAAACACAGCTAAACACTAGCTTGGCCTGTCGGGGGACCAACTATTAAATCATACTAAACCAGCATGGTTAACCACATAAATAAAATCAATTACAATCAAGTGAAGTCACCTTTATTTATATAGTGCTTTTAACAATACAGATTGTGTCAAAGCAGCTTTACAATATCAAATAGGAAAATAGCGTGTCAATACAGCAAAAGGACAAAATAGTAAACACTCAATTTTCAGTGATGTCATCGTCCAGCTCAGCTTAAATAATATCTGTGCAATCAAGTCGATGATATCGCTGGAAGTGAAGTGTCCCCAACTAAGCAAGCCAGAGGCGACAGCGACAGAAACAATACAATCAAACTTAAATAACATACTTCATAATAAACTAGTTATGTTTGTTAACATGAAGTAACATTAACCAGGATTAATAAGTATTGTCCATTGTAATTTAATGTTAATGCATTGAACCTTACTGTAACCACATTAATCAAGATTGATCTGTTGACATTTCTGAGATACTTGGAAGCAAATTATGTATTTTATCAATAACATGGTTTCATTCAAATGTTGACGGAAACAGATTGACCTTTATACAACTTAATCCTGACGAAAAGGATGCACCCACAGTCAAACTGCCTCATTATCAACTGTGTAGGTTGCAAGATGTGTTGATTTCTGCTTGTGTTGATCTATGCGGCTTTGGCTTCTGAAGAAGTACATAAGTGCCGTTTATCTGAATGGGGTTTTCTCTTCTGAAATATGTGGGTAACTCGATTTCAGAATACTACAAGAACAATAAAAATGAAATTAGCCACTAAACCTCTTCACCACACATGTGAACATATTTAGTTGATTTTGTCAAACATTTGTGAATTTGTGGACCATAGAGTTATGTTAGCTAACTCTATGTGTTTTACATTTGCTTAAGATGTTTTGCAAATCATCACGAACTGTGAAATCTGAAGAATGATCTCCATTCACATCATTTCACAACTAATGAGTTTCTAAACACCATCCGCTACCAGAGAAACAATAGAATAACTTGATGAGACATTTTAGCTGTTGCCCGTACATTTTGGAAGCATTTCGTTTTATGAACTAAAACGACAAATTAATCAATAAAAGTCTTACCTGTGCAGAGTTTAAGTCCTCGATCTGCTCTGGTTCGACATTTTGGGGTTGTCTTTTTCTTGGCTTCTTAAGTTTGAGCATTAACAGACCTAAAGTAGAGCACATTATATTTTGGTTAAGTTATATTACCATGAAATCAATGTGATCGTGAAAAACATTTCAAAGAAACTTTTCATAAAGGAATGCACTAAACTTAAGGACAGATTCATTTGAACATGCCATCATGTTTTTTGTACTTTCAAAGTGATTGTATCTCAGAAACCTCACCTATTATTGCAATAATCAGCACAACATTCAGTAGGATGGATGTGACAGTCAAAATCTTGTGAAACTCAAATGTTTTCTCACATGGTTGTTCCTGATGTTTGTCTTCGGTTAGTTTTTTATCTGGGGCAGATTCTGTTTAAGTAGAAATAACTATTATCCGTTTTAGGGTTTTAATGCCAAATATTATGTATTGCAGTAACACATATAATAAATTATTTTTAGATCATTTATAGTTATAAATATATTCATACGTTTTGTGTCAATTGTAAATGTGTTTAAAATTTACTTACCATTGATGTGGAGTCTGATGCCATCGCTGATGTGTAGAGTTTTATTTTGTTTTACACAATAATATATTCCTAATTCATTAATAGTTATGTTACTAATAAATAAACAGCTTGAAGTTAGTGATGAATATTTGTCTTTCAGTCTTTGGTCTAGTATAAACGATGATCCAGAGTCTGTTGTGAAAGTTCGCAGAATCAGCACCGGAGAATCTGTCAGTTTCTGAAAAACCCAATAAATCTCTCTTACACCAATCTGACAGTCTAAAGTCACGTTTTCTCCTAAATTCACCCGTTTATCTGTTAAACTCTCTGTAGTTTGACACACCAGCAGACCTGTGAAGATAAAACACGTACGGTAAAACACAAAACTCTTTCAACCTTGAAAACGATTCAGTCATGTGAAGATCACACAGAAATTACGTTGAGTAACTTACAGAAGAGTAAAAGTTGTGCCGTCCTCATTCTGAGGTTGTTTTGCTCATATTCATATGCAGTAAGATGGTTAACTTGCACGAATCTGAGAGGAAGTGATACCACCGAATTAGAAGGAAACCACCACACCTTG